>JAGDQP010016765.1:0-21113 GCA_022664845.1 Lepisma saccharinum
AAAGTAGTAATGAAAACCTTTCCTCCTTATACGTATATGGAATGTAGATATGTAATTCTAATTACATATTGAGGGCAGGAAGTCTACACTACAACACTCAATTCAGTTTCCGTGACCTAGTAGTTACGGTCGCGACATTCAGATTAGCATTGGACGGGAAAGCACGCAGATTTGGCCGAACTGACTGAGATTTTTCCAGGGTTTCCCATCAGTTTTACCAGATGAATGTTGATATGGTACATATACAAAGGCCCTTGCCGCTTCATTCCTCTTCCCTAACCACGGAAAAGAGTTCACTGAGGGTAGTCATCTCGCAGAACTTTGAATAGTTGCCTGTCGGGGCAGTAAACGAAACTTTTAAAGGCTAAGTTATTTTCCAAATTTCATCAGTATTTTTATTGCTTTACCTAGATGACCATACTTTTAAAAACAACTCAGTTTAATACATAAGAGCAATATGTTATTTGATGTATGCGTTTATGTATGTGGTTCTCACCCATTTTTCGTCTTCCGTATTCTTTGTTTCTCGCGTCATTTCCCTTCTACCTTGTCTCAAGGGAATTGCCACTATTTGTTTCCCAATACAAATCTCTTCTCTCTCTCTCTCTTGCTCTCTCCAATCACTTTGGCTCGATAAATATTTTGTCTGTTGGTCGGTCGCTTGTCACTCAAATCCGAAAGAAGAGGATCACGCGACGACCTGGGAAATAAAAGTGAGATACGACGTCACACTTTCAACTAAATAATGGAGACTGTCGAAGAAATGGGCTCGTGGAAGAGGGAAGGAGAATAGGAGGTAAAAAAAGAGGAAAAAGGAAGGAGCTATCTTTCTCGTCAATTCTCTCTCTCCTCCCATTCGCTGTCTCTTTTTTTGGCCTCTTTCACGAGTGGCCATTAGTAAGCTCGTGGCAGTCACAGATTTCACATCCACTTATGTCTGTCTCCCTTTCAGAATCAAGTGGGCACACAGGAAGGGACATCTAATGGCTTATACTTATATACGAGCGCAACGAATGGAGGCTAGTCACCCATAAGAAATGCTTCATCATACAAATTCCACTCCATCATAGTCTCACAAAGAGAACAAAACAGGGTGTGATCTATCTATCTATATCTATTAATCTATCTCGTCTTGCCCTGGTAGATGAGCGATTTCGCTCGTTGCCTTGTAATCAGTGTGTTCCGGGTTCGATTTCACGTAAGGACATAAGTGAAATCCTTAGAACATCATTTCTATTTGATAGATGGCAATACCAAACCACCATGTGTTCAGTTTGCTCAGGGAATTTCGGGTTTTAGAATTCGCGCAGAACCACCATTCATTATCTTTATCTTCTGAATGTCTTGTGTTAGGGACAGAGTAATTCAACACATACATCCTCTTTAAACTCATCACAATATTTATAAGTTCATAAAGCTTTCATTCTATGATGGATGTCAATCACATGTCTTTATAGTTGAAGAATACAGGGGAAAGAAGAGGGGATGTGATAGACAGGTGGTTTTCGTGTAATACGCATTTTAAAGTTTCATTCTCTCATTTACTTCCATGTATTTAATATTATAATAACTTGTGGATTATTTGCGCTTTTTAACTTAATCTGTACTAGCGGTGTCATAATGCAGTTCTTGTTACGGATCCAAAATTTTTCCTTCCCTTCTTAATAAACAGTAGAGTTACGGTCTTTAGTCTTGAGATCTTATTGTCCAGAAACTTTTACCATGCTCACTGAATAAAGAAGGCTAAGTCAGAGACCTTGACCGTAACTCAATGTACCATTACGCCATTTACCGGGTACAGTTGAGGGAATCCAGAAAAATGCCTACGATGAGGTTACGATTCGAGGACTTCCGGATGTTCCCGCTGAGACAGCCGAACTCACTTGCCATTCGGCTTGAGAACTGTTACCTAAAAAGTAATTTTCTTTAGGAAAGAAATAAAGAGTTGCCTTAAAAAGACTCTGCAAAGTCGAAAATAGATAATTACTGTGTTATCCTAATGTTCTAAAAAAAACTTCATAAATCTGGCAGGGCACGCGATGGTAGAGCAGGATAACAGTCAACTCGGTGTGCGCGGATGCACAAATGGATATTAATGATAAAGGTATTGAAAATAATGATTTGAAAGTAAGAAGACCACACACTTTTCTTCGCGCAAACTTCAAAGAATGTTAGGAATTATTACATATCTAGAAAATTTAAAAATAACAGTAATTACTTTTTTTTTTTCGCTTTTTAGGGCAGCCTTTAATTTGTATAACTTTCATTAAGCACATAACGTTTCTTTTGTGAAATTTTGCTGCGCACCAGTGCCATTTGTGTCGTTTGGGCTTCTCTCAGGATGTTTATAATCAATATACATAAAAACATGTTTTTTGTTTCTTTCTACATGATACAGCATGTAAAATATTATCTACAAAGTGCAAGAAGTTTCATCAAAATCGGTTCGGCCACTCAACATTTATAAACGTACAAACATTACAAAGACAACCTCGTTTTTTATGAAGACGGATTTAAAAAGATAACCACATAGTATACAATAGATATTTTGAAACAAGAAAGGTGTATTTTTTTTACACTCCTCTGTATTTTTTAAAGTGATACCATCTTATTTTAAATATTTCGCTACTCTGATAATTATAGATATTAACAAAAATATTGTTCGTCATATTAAATATCTTTTCTTAGGCACTGTCATCAGTTGATTGTTTACAAGCTTTACGCCAAATTACATAATACCTGAGAGGAATATTAATATTTAACTGACAATTTGAGAAAAAAAAAATTACAGATTCTGTTACGCAGTAGGCTATTATTCTTATGTGGCTACTCGGTAAATTTCTGAAGCTGGTCTGCCGCTATCCTTGTTATTCGGCTTTCTTTTCACGTTTCCCTTTGTTGTCTATGGATTCATTTTTTAAATCTTTTTTTTTCTTTTTTGGTGGGGCGGAGGGACAAAGACGTATTAAACTTCTGGAGAAGATAAATGTATCACAAGGGAAGTTTTCTGGGTAGCTAAGAATTGGGAAATGAAGGATGTTATTCTACCCTTTCTCATTTTTCCCTTTCTTTCTCTTTTCCACCCATTTTCTTTATTTAGCACTGTGTTTCTTCACGATTTCCCTTTTGATTTTTCGATTTGTCGAAGTGGCTTCTTTGTGTCCCCTTCGTTTAAAGCATGAAATGTTTACTTACATAATACTGTTATTATTCAAAGCCTGAGTTTTAGAGAGGTGTCTGAAGCTTTGTATTTTTTTTTTAAATAAATAAATAAATAAAATGTTTCAATATTGTGATGTTGTGACGTTTCTTTTCGAACAAATAGTGTTACAGTAGAGCAGCAATTATCCGGATTAATTGGGCATTGAAAGGTGATCAGGGATTCCGCCAGGATTTTCAGTTTGGGTGGGTGTAAAGTCAAAATTTGGAGGGTATAAATGGGGTTATGCACGGTTTCTATTGACTTTTGACCTAAAAAATGTTAAAGTTGAGAAGTTCTCGAGGATTTGTGGGGTGACAGCCCCCACGGGGGAGTCTGGCGGAATCACTTAACGTAATACATCTCGAAGATGTTTCCGTGTTCCCGACGGGAAATTTAGTTACCGCATAGGTTATGGTAGGCATGGGTCGTAGAAAAACATAAAGCGTATTTTTCTTGAAAATAACCCACCCACCCCACCGAATGAGCAGAATTTCTCCCTGGAAAACAGAGACTGAATTCAACACTGTTTGGATGCACTACCATCTACACATAGTTTGCTTTTACTGTCTATATTCTCTACTGATATAAATGATGTTGCGTTCTAAAATGTATTACTCCCAAGATTTGTGTAGAAATTTATTATATGGTACGCCTGCAACATAATTATCGCTAGTACATGAGGTCCGGATGGTCTATGAAGGCAATATTTTTACTTTTTAGTACAAAAAAAAAATAGATAATTTATTTCTGTTATCATTTTATGCTAAAGATGAATGATAATGTTTCTCGTATATACTCGTAGTACACATAGATTTCGTTAAACCATCGCCAATAAATCAGAAATACGGTAGTCCTACCTCCCTCTGTTGTTTTTGACAGATGATCACTTTCAACGCGACAGTCGCCTTTGCCATTGGATGAAGATAAACATGGGACAAGATGGAGGGGAATATCCGAAGGGGAGAAAAGAAATATATATATCCACTTTGTACATATGCGTGTATGAGGATAAATATATGAGTCTTCGGGGAATATGAGACAATTATCAAAATGATGTGGCTGTCTTGGGTTAAATGTAATCTTAGAACCCGGTGCAGCCAGCACGGAAGGAGGAGAGCAAAGCGTTTTGGATAAGCTCAGAGACAAGTTTTGGCGGGAAATGTGCGCGGGTAAAAAAATTGAAACAATAGTCTTTACGGACGCTGAAAAATTGCTTTGCTTTTCTGTCTCATGTTTGTAATATATTATAGAAACACATATACTCTGCTTCTCACATAAATAGAGCTAGGAAGGAGACAGTCATGTCCTTGGTACAACCAATCTTTATATGTACATGCGTTGGTTTTGTTGTATGTATACGTAAGAAGAAGCGAGAGGGTGGTAGCTCGGAAAGTGTAGTGTGTGTGAGTGCGTATGAACGTTACGCAGAATGCGTATCGTTTATAATGACAGGTGTATTGGGGAGAAATAGGAAGGAAGGGAGAAACAGCACAAAATGATGGATGAATGAGATTACTTGCAAGTTTGCAATGGTACTCTTTCATCCCCTCCTCCGTTCCTCTTAGCCAATTACCACGAATCGCTCTCTGTCAGGAAGGAAGATGGCGTTTTGTACAAGGGAAAAATGGAGGGAGCAGCGTGGATAATCTTTTTTCCTCCCTTGTACCACAGAGGTACTGTAGGAGAGCCTGAAGGATCGTGACAGCCTGAGTATTAAACTCAGATGTCATTTGGTCCAACAGTTCCCCCTTCCTTTCAAGTCCACAGAGAAGGCTTTTGATCCTGCCTCTCTTAATACACACACAAGGAATAGGCAGTTTCTGTTAAGGCCTTCTTATCAGAGGTCACGAGGTATGAGCAATTACCATGTTGCATGTAAACATGTCATTATAGAATAAGGAATACGTGCGGTTGCCAGAGGTGCGGCAACGTATCTTGTGCTGTAATGTTTTTCCTTCTTCTTGATGACTTTTCGAACCAGTTGTGTCATGATACTAATTTTTTTATATATCGAATCACTTTCTTGCCTGAAGATGTGAATTTGTAGACTGCATTAAAAGCGTGGCTTAATGATCTTAAAATGTTGTATTGAACTGGATATGTATTTTGTGTTTAGATAATACAAATAACGGAAATAACGGATCTTGGGGAAATAACGGAAGATTACTAGAATAATGCAGTGGGAAGATTCCAGCACTTTGTAGAATTTGCTCTGTATTCATAGATTCTCCAATTTCTTGTTGCTTACGTGGCAAAATGTTCTTCAATATTTTCTTTCACTTTGCTATTACACTTGTCGTAATGCGAAATTGAGGTGTTCGCTTGTAATTTTATTTTTTATTATTTTTTGTCACCGATTTAAAATCACATTTGATTTTGCATCAGTTTCTTTGTTTTAAGCGTGTCTAACCTTCCTAAATTTTATATTTAATGAAGGTGAAATAATTTCTTAAAATGATAAGAGTTTCAATTGCTTTCGGCCATGCTGAAGTGCGTTAAAATTGTTAGTTTTCAACGTCATAAAGTTCTGCAGGAAACTAAAACTCTATAACTTGAAAACTATTAAGTTTATTAACATAACATTTTGTGTGCACTTAGAGCAATGCTTAAAGTTATATTTCTGCTTGTTGAAGTTTATTGCCGAGCCTCCAGTTGTGCACCATTCACGTCCAAACAGTGTTGCAGTCTTTTGGGGAAATTGAGAATTGCGTGCTGATGGTGCTCCTCTGGGATATTCAGATTGAATTGTTATTAAAGTCCTAAACGAACTGGTAAGGTACTAACGACGGGACGTACAGTTTAACGTGATCTCAGAACCACTTGTGTCCCCACCGGGAATTGAACCCGGGATCCGTTGATTACAAGGCAGCGAGCGCTACCATATATCACCGGGGACACTAGGGTATTCAGAATCACATCACTTATTTTGTCTTTCAGATCGTCCAGATTAACTGGTTTTTCTGAATACAACTCGGTCTTTACATGTCCCCACACAACCAGTAGTCGCAAAGTGTAAGTCTGGTGATCTTGCAGGCCAAGGTGTGGGTCTTCTTCGGCCAATCCATCTCTGTTGAAATTGTTCGTTAAGACCTTGGCCTGTAAGTTCACCAGACTTACACCTTACGATTACTGGATGTTGGGACATGTAAAGACTGAGGTATATTCACAGAAACCAGCTAATCTGGACGACCTGAAGGACAAAATAAGTTATGTGATTCTGAATATCCCAGAGGAGAATCGTCAGCACGCAATTCTTCTGGGTTTCACAAAAAGACTGCAACAGTGTTTGTACGTGAATGGTGCTCAACTGAAGGTTTGGCGATGAACTTCAACAAGCAGAAATAAAACATTAAATATTACTCTAAGTACACACAAATAGTTTTCAAGTTATAGAGTTTTAGTTTCCTGCAGGATTTTATGGACTCCCAGGTTGACAAGGCTATATTGCACTTAACTTTATTTTAAAAACACAGCAAGCGTTACAGTTTTAATGTGCTAAAAACATCCTCCTCAGACGAAACACTAATTAACACTAACAGTTCATAAAAAGCACCAGAAGACCAAGAGATCCTTTGTACGTCTTTTGCCAATCACGTCCCAGAATTGGCGGAAGATGTAGAAAGGATCTCTTGGCCTTCTGGTGCTTTTTATGAACTGTTAGTGTTTCGTCTGAGGAGGATGTTTTTAGCACATTGAAACTGTACCGCTTGCTGTGTTTTTACAATAAAGTTAATAGCCTTGTCGACCTGTTCTAAATAAATTCAGTATGGATACAAAGCCTCAATATAGTTACATTTTTGTAATATCTTAGAATATTTAACAATAGATAAGATCATAGTGCTCTATTAATTGCACATCATATGAAATTATATTTTGAATATTGAATTGACAGTATTAGTTCATGTATACAGTCTAGATGATCTTTGGTTACAAGAAGTCGTTATTACTGCCAATTTTCTATAATCAAACAAACTCATGATACATAAAGCGTGATGGAAGACACATGTACAGTCGACGTGTAGATGTACTGAAACAAGGACTTGTCACGTGCCATACTTCATGATCAATCATTAAAAGGGAAGAGGGCGAAAATCGTAGTTTTCTGTCATCGTGATTACAGGCATAAACAATCTTTAAAATAACATAAATACACAATTTTGAGCAGAAGTGGCGCACACAGTTAGTTTAATATTTGCATTATCGGATGCAAGAAAGAAAATCTCTAAATATGTATATTTAATTATAAAGAAATGAACATTTTCTTCGATAGTTTCAATTTTCAGGCGGATTTTTCTGTTCGAGTACTGGTGCTATGATTCTCAATCCCTATAGCTATTAAACATACTAAAACTCTTATCATGCAAAAGACGCAGCGCACAAAGTCACTGCATTTATCCAAAAATATGTCGATCGTAAACTAGACGAAACTGGTCACAATCACAACTAATAAAAATATACCGAAGAGTCAGATCTCGGACTGAAATGGACATCTTTAAGTTGAGACTGTTTTTCGCATGAAAGGTCCAGACTACTGACATATCTTACTGCAATTACCTTTTAATCATGCTGCAATTTTCTTTCATTTGAATGCTGCAGACTTGTGAAGCAAAAGTGAAAATTGAAAACTAGCACACCATCCTACCCTTTACTTTCATTAGGTCTCCCCTGGCCCTTAGTATTATCCAGGTAAATCTGGAACCAAGTGCCTGTTTTTGAACACCTTTAAGATTATCTTCTCCCATACTTCTTTTCCCTCACCAAAGAGTACTCTTAGACTATAAATCGCCTTCTACTAATTTGTTCCGGACAGCGAAAACTTCCAGTATACAAGAACTTCTGGAACCTCGTAACGAGTTTTAGGCCATTATGGTGCTCTAATTTTCCCGCAGGTAGATTTTGTTTTGTTTCAGAATTTGTAGAAACACTTCCGAGATTCATTGGTCTCTTTGTTTGTAGAATGGAAGAGTTTTCAAATACAAGGTTTATAAATCTTTCCCAGAAAAGGTTCGTCCAAAAAGATCAAGGAAATCCACAAAACTTTAACTGTGGATCATCGCGCCAGAATTTGTTTCCCTCTTTCTTTTTTGCTTTTAAAAATTACACACCTAAGATAAATATTTTACCAGAAATCTACAGGAAAGTTGTGAAGTGAACTAAAGGCCTTTTGGCTCAGGTCGGGATATGGTAGGGGAGAGGTTCCGGACAGGCTTACTTAAGGTGCTATCCCGGCATTATCCTGGTGAAACTAAGGGAAACCTTCCAAAACCTCAGTCAGGATGGTCGGCCGTGGGGTTCGAAGCCAGGTGCCTATCTATTTCTGATCCGAAGTCTGCGGCGTTTCCGCCTGGACCGCGAGAACACAGTTGTCTTAACTGAGGATTTTACAGGGTTTCCTCAGACACAACAGCCAAATTCCAGTATGTTATTGTACCTTCAATTTAGGTCCTGGCCGACTCTTTCTCGCATCGTTTCCTTTACTCTAATAGCCTGAGCGATAGACGCCCAAAGGCCAGAAATAAATTTAATTCAAGGTAGTTATTTTGTTGCATAAATTCTGATGAAGATATAAGGAAAGGAATTCTATACAGAATCCAGAGTACGGGCCAGACTGAGTTGTTTAGAGTTTTCTCTCAGTCACACTAAGCAAATGCCGGGATGCTACCTATAATGGTGCCCTGCGCGACTACTTACCTATACCCTCTCCAGACTTCGTCTCGGCCTGCGTCTGCGATGCCTGAAGATAAAAAATAAAGTGAAATCCAATAATAATATTGCATCCACGAACAACGTGCTTTCCACCTCGGTGGAAGACATACTGTATCAGAATAAATACTGCGATGAACTTCGACTATGGACATATGACGGAAAATGCGTTGTTTCGAATCTAGAGGTACCCTGAGGTTTCAAGGCATCGTCAGAAATGACGTAATATCTTCGAAACATAATTACGTAAGTCGTGTTCTGTTAGCAAACGGGCAATGAATGTTATATCCAAGGAATAACTTTGAGTCTAGTCGTATGATTGAATGAGTGCAACTTGCAAGGAACGACACGAAAATCAGCATGAAACTTCCGCAGTGCATTGACGATGTGTTCAAATGAACACTCCTGTTTCGCGAAACACGAGTTACAGGACTTTAAAGTTTTCGAAATTTGGTTCTGAACGCTTTAAGAGTAGGCAACACTTCATACATAAGTGTTGGAAGTTATGCATTTTTCATTCACTTTTATGCAAAAGGTTGCGCTGAAGATAATTTAAATGTTAGATTAAAGTTGATGTGTTAATTAATTGCTCTTGTCCCTGCCAGATGCGAATATTATATAAATACAGGGTGACCCAAAGCAAACTTTCCATACCGTTAATTTCGTAATCAATTGATTTCCAGGAGGAATCCCGACACACGCCCCTTTTAACTTAAGGGAGAATGTGCCATCGTGGTCAAGCATTGAATACAATTCCATTTCATTGTGGTCTAGTGGCGAAAAGTGAAATTTTCTTAAATGACAACATGGATCAAGTGATATATCATTGAAAAGATGCTCTTCTCCTGTAAGCTTGTAATGGTTGTCGTTGTTGATTTCCTTATATCTCAGGGCGTGCTTTACGACGTTTCCACCTGACCACAAATGATTGAGATGCCCAACTTTATAATAACCCAGACTTGTGCACATAGGTGGGGCGACACTCAATCTAAACCGCCTGCTACCGTGAGTGTCCACTAAACGAACAAGTGAATAAGTTCACTGTTAATCAAAAAGAGGGTTAAGCCTTTCGGCAAAAGAGATCTTTATTATGCATAAAGAATTATATGATCTATTTGAGAAAACCCAACATACACTATACGTGTAGCTGGAACGATTATACAATTGCTTGATACAACCATAAAGATTCTGTACGGGATTTCGTACGTTCCCGTTTTATTACGCTACACACACAACATAAGCGTACGGGGTTACATAACGCTTAGTTCACTTCAGAGTATGTATAATTATGCCATATATCAGTGTTTTACAAGTAGTTCTCACGGACCTTACCACGTTATTCCTTGACAAATTCTAAAATGAAAATACTTTCTGCAAAATTTTCCTCCGATTCATAGTTTTTGAGAAATTAATGAAGAAAGAGCGATAAGTTGGCAACCCTGTAACTGTAACTGCTATAACTCCTGTTGTTCGATAGATAAAAATGTGTAAAAATACGAGGTGGACTTATGGACTGCTTCCCTGATCTGAACTCGTTCTTTCGATTCTTTATAAGTTGGTTAACGCTTCCCTTTAATTTCATTCTTTATGGTAATCAACACTAAATTGACTGACAGAAACATATTTTATTTCCGCCCAGGGGACAGAGTTCAGTTCTGAAAGTTTGCACATGAGTATCTCATAGACTTATCTTCTTTTACCGCAGCTGAAGCTTTTTTACATGTTGAACAATAGGAGCTACAATTGTTACAGTGTTAGAACCTTATCACTCTTTCTCTAAATTTATCATGTTATGCATAGGAGGAAAATTTTGCAGAGTATTTCGCCTATAACGTGGCATATATATTCCAAAACCAACGTTTTTCTTCAAAAAGTGTTTTAGCTGTATGTTCTACGTAGTGAATAAGGAAATTTTACTTCTTTATAATACTTGGATAGTCAAGGAGAGGAAAGACATTTAATATCGCTGAACAAAAAAAAAAGGCTTTCTTTCGACACTCGAAAAAGTATTTCAGCAAAAGTTCTGAACCTTTAAAAAATATAGATTTAAGTTCTTATGTAAGCAAAACTTTAACAATCTCTACAGCGATAATATCCCAGCACTACATCCTATATTTCTAATGTATTTTATCGTTACATGAAATTGCAATGCTACTGCTACAAACTCAATCCTAGAGAGTTCAAACTTCAGAGAAGAAAGTTCATAACCATTTCAAGAGCTCTATTTGGGCTGATTTTTCGTATTGTTTTTTTGTTTATTGTTGAAAGAGCTTCGTTGTTATATGTTTTGATACAGTCAACAACAACCAAGCGATTTCAACAATGAACAAAAACAAAAATGAAAGTTCGACACGGATAGAACTATTAAAATAGGTATAAACTTTCTTCTCTAAAAGTTTGAACTCTCTAGTGTTGAATTTGTAGCAGTAGCATTGCAATTTCATGTAACGATAAAAACGAAGATAGTGCTGCCATCTAATGTATAAAGATCGTTGCTTTAATCTAACCTTAAGTCAGTGCTTAGTTTTCATGTCCTTTGATGTCAGGAGAGCAATGTTGATTCTATGTGATTTGCATTAACTGCACATATTAAGTTCTGTTTTATTTCGATGGCATTCCTCATACATTTTTCACCAATGGAGGAAAATGTTTTGTTTTAGATGGAATCTAATTCGTTGGGGGTTTCCCCATCGTTTTCTTTTCCTAACCAAAGGTTCATAACCATCTACTTCCGCAGTAACCATATGTTTTCAGCGACGTGGTTAGGCTATATACGCTACAAATTCGCCGCTAATTGATTTGAGTCATGTACTCGAGAGCGGTTCTTCTATTTGGAGCAACAGGGACACCGTTTATCATCATGGCAGAAGAGGGTGCGTGACGATGGACATTTGAACTACAGTTGACAAGCACACGTGATGGATGCCACTCAGAGCCCAACTGTCCGGAGGGTTATCGTTCGTCATATGTTTTAACTCTACAGCCGTTATATAAATAGGCTCCTGTCTCTATATTGCGCTGTTTCGCTTTATATCTCAGAAAAATAAACTTCGGTCCTACTTTGTGCGTTTTTATGTATATCTCTCCACTGATTGTGTGCACGACAAAAGGAGTCACTTTTTTAGTTTTGCAGATATCTTCGGTACTACAGATAAGAAGAAAAATTGACGTTATTAAAATGCATCCGGTTTTACATTGCCTATCATCACACACATGTTCAAAAACAACGTGCGTTGTAGCGGATATAAACCTTTCAGGAATGTCGATATTGTTAGCTTTCATGTAGACTGATTTTAATAGTAAGTATTGCAAATGTATACTTTCGCATAGCGTATTTATTTGTATTAACTTGCGAGACGGACTTTTTTTTTTCGTTTTGTCGTGTCTGTTGGACACAAAAGTAGTGCTACAACTCAGCGCATTTTTCGTGATCTATAATATAATAAAGGTTGACTAATTTGAACCAATAGAAATGTGCGGAGGAAGGGCTTATCCCACCGCGGCATCAGTATTGATATGGATGTGAATGTCTGCACCATCTAGTATAGCCTTGTGTAAAGGTCATGGTGCACTGAAATCAGTATATTGGATTCATTAACTGTTGTAAAACTCCATCTGTTCTCTATTTCTCGCAGAAGAACAGCGCATCCCACCGAGGGGTAAATATTAATATTTAATATGGGTGTGTGTGTTCATATTAAAGAATCGCGGTAGTTATAGATTGGGCCAAAATCAGTATAATGGGTTGAATGGTTGTTATAAAAGTCTATCTGTTCTCTTATATTCGTGGGAGAAGGGCATATCCCACACCAAGATCAAGGTCACCGTGTATATCACCTGTCATTTCTTCTGCTCTTACTACCAGTACAACTGAGGCGAGCCTTCTTTAGGTAATATACGACTTAGATAGGATTGTTTACCTTTACGAGATCAGTACGTTCACTCTGTATCTTAATAAATATTTATTTGTATAACTTTGTATTATTTTATTATGTTAAAGCTAAATAACGTAGTATAACCACACCACTGTGCTCCTATTTATTACGGTTTCCTTGAACACATATCCTGAGACACTGTTTCTCATATGTAATGTACTTGTTTACACTTTCAGTATTATTTCTCACCCCTTGATTCAGTCCCGTCATAAAACCTAAATCAGAATATCCATGATTCTAACCCCAGTTCTGAGTACATTTCTGTATAAGACTCAGTTAAGTGTACTTTCCCAATATATATATATATAAACAGCTTTTACTCTTGGATGCTTTTGGGATGCTAGAAAGTACGCGTTGCTGGTAAGTACCCAACAGCGTTAGGTTCAACAATACATATTTTGTAACACTTCTTGAGAGGCACTAGAAAACGGTGTTTGTCTCCGCTGGTTTTCCCTTGTGAGAGATGGGGTCAGCGTATTCCACAGGTTTTGGTTTTGGTTTTGGTTTTGGCAGATGTTTAACGGCCGGATGCCCTTCCTGACACTAACCCACACCAGCAATCCTGATATTGGCAATCTAGACGTTACTATGAAATAGAGCTCCCATCGGGAATCGAACCCGGCCCCTCGCACCGAAGGCGAGCGCAGTAACCATATTATGGCTACACAGGAGCTCTAGGGACTAGAAGATGGTGATTCTTTTAAATTTGTTTTCTTTTGCCACGAAGATATTTTGCATCAACCTGCTTACAAACAGAAAATGCTCAAGATCCCCATTTTGAAGAATACGCTCCCCGATACTTCTAAATAGATGTTGGAGAATTCTGATTTTCTGTATACTGTATTATTATCTTTTGTTCAAATTTGTACTTTTTTCCTGAGATGTTAAATTGACCCACCTATTTCCGAGAATTCGCCCCACGGCAACCTCTTTCATGGGCACAGGACAATGCTGATTTTTGGTACATAATTTTATTTTGTTACAAAGATAATTTGTGCAAAGTTTCATGTTTATGGAAAATTTACAAGCATAGAATGCAAAGTACATGCATCTCTTAAAATACTTTCCGGCATTCCGTAGCTAGAGGGACCCTGATTTTCTTTACCTTATTTCCTTTGCTCAGAAGAAACTTTGTTGTAAAACATTTGTATTTCTGTCTCATGTTTGGAACTTTAAAATACCCAGTAATCCTCTTTCTGAGAACACGCTCGCAGTACTGAAATAATTTTCGGTATATTGGTTTGTTACAAATATAATTCAATGTGGTAATTCAAGGGGAAAGGGGGAAATCCCCAGGCACCTCTTAGACACTTCCCCGGAACATCATTGCCTTTGTGATTTGTAGTGGGGGGGTCTATTTATTAGACTTCTTAATAACTTGACGAATAATAGCAAATCACTCCGGAAATAAAATAAAATTGAATAATCTTAATTTTCAACTTACTTAAATGGAGTCTGAACTCAGAAGGCAGTACAAATTTTTTAGAGCAGTGAATTATTAATATCGTCGGGCGCAACATGATCAACATCTTTGAACAGCCAGGACCATCAAATGTCTTACTTTGCGACGTATTAGGTTTCCTTGTTCATTACGTTGTAAATTAATGCAGTATGATCAATGACTATTAGACAATTGAAGTCATAAAGAGAGATGTGGTATGACGGCATTGTTAGACTTTCAACAACTCAGATAAAATTTAAAAGGGCAAGTAATAGTACTTCCATCAAAGGACGTGTTACATGTCGAAGTTTGTACTAAAAAATATTTTAACAAATTATTTATGTGAAAGATTTCATGTCGAAGAATGAGATTTTTGTAAACTTTCTCCCTGTGTAAGTTATCAGTCATGGCCAACTGATACTCTGAAAAAAAAAGTAGTGAGCAGCGTGTGCTTTTATCGATTATTTCAAAACTGATTCACAGAAGTCAGTTTTATACTTCCTGAATTACAAGACCAACAATCAAATTGTTGGTGACGACCGGACCTGCAAAATTCATCAGTTAGAGGTATTGTGAATTTCCACGGCACGACGCGAACAGGCATTCACTCTTACGACTTTTCAGATGACTAGTGTTAGGATCTACTGAGTATTAGTACTACATTGTCTAACGTGGTTATTTATTAATGTCAATGGTCTTCCGTTAGATAACACAGCGCAATATTTTTTTTCGATCTTGAAAGCTTTTTTTTTTTTCTAAATGGAATGAAATTTTCTGGTTAATTTCAGAAATGCTATTAGATTTGTTCTATCACGTAAGGTTTCGCGCAAAATTTATTTACAACTTCATTACATAATTTATTACTTTTAAGCATTTGATATTTCTACGATGAGCTAAATCGCAATAGTTATTTAGCAAAGTAGCTGATCTTAAACTATTTTTAATGCTGATTTCAAACATGACCTTAGATTATTCTTATGATATGAGCTTATTGAAAAGTAGGAGTTGTAATTTTTGAAAATGTACAGCATTAATATTGTTTCAAACAAAGTAAATAATGTCAAACAAACCGACGAAATATGCTGCTTTATGAATTATTAAAATCAGCACTTATGAAATTAGTATTGTGGGCACATATTGCTGTATTTGTGATTTCATGAATTAAAATCAATATGACAATAAACCTAGAAGTATAGGGACAAAATTCCATGTCATCTCTGATTAAATGCATTCAGTGAAAAACAAAAAAACATACACTAAATGTATGTAAATGGAATAGCAGAGGGTATAGGACCATCATGGAACAGAGGGATTACGAAAAGTCTAAATTTGTATAGAAACAAGAACTTGCCCCCACCTCAAAGAGCTGATATAATTTTGCCAAATTTCATGTTTCTGGAAGACATCAAAGTGTTTGGCTCAAAAGCCCTAGTTACCCGAAAACGAGCAGTTTTGTCGAAAAAATGAAAATCCAGAAAGAATTGTATTGCTCTTTCTTATATCTATAGAGAAGCAATAATTTTCGGAATTCTTTCCTATCTATTCAATCCTATGCAAGTTCCTCTTCTTAATACTGCGATTCTACTAAGTTATTACAGTTCAATTAAAAGCTTAACGACATGTTAATGAATGGTATTTAATCAGGCTAATTTTCCTTTCTTATACTAGTGTGACTCATCATTTCAAACTCGAGTAAGTCGAGAAACACCGCAGATGTGTGTGGCCTAAAACGACTCCATCAATGGCCTAAAAGCCATAAAATAAATGCACCAAAATAGGCCAAGAACATATTTCTAGATATCTACTATCTTCCTCCTATCCACCCATTTGCCCATATAGTTGCATATCCCATTTCCACTGTCTTTTAATTCAATAAAGTGAGGGGGGTTCAAAGGCGATATCTCCTTCATACATTACGTGAGATTTTATCTCCAATTCTAGAGTAATGTGAAGCCTATATTTAGTGGGGGGAACCGTTTTCAGATTTCAACTGCAAAACGTATCCGGTTCATCACATTTCATGTCTTATAGATTAGACTTTACATCATGGGTTCTTTTTTTTTTCATCCTTTGGTCCATAATAGAGAATCATCATCTCTCTCGTTCTTCTGTGATAGTGGTGGCGATGGGGGTCGTTCAATAGGTTCACAACGGTCGTCGTAATTGGCCCTTGAGACGTTTCTTTCCCTCTTCAACCGTCCATCCTCCAATAGCATTCAATTTAGCTCCTTTTTAAAGAAAAGAATGAGAATATCACTTCTCGTACCCGTTTTTATGTATGCTATATAATCTATATCTTATCATCCTTTCATTTATGGTAGGGAGATTCCAAGTGACGTCATTAATTAAAGCAAAACTTTTATAGGTTTTCCATTTCTTCCCTTCTGCACGTACATTCCTAGATAGTTTCATTGTGGCGTACGAGGAAGTGAAAATTGCAAGAAGCATTCAATGCAGTGAACTTTATGCACGTTAATTTTAAAATCGAGAATTTTTAGAACTTATATTCTATCATTACTGCCTTTGTCAATAATAATGATCACAGTTCACGTCACTCACAGTTCGCTACTAGTATGCATTCTAGTAAGAATAAATTCTCCGTCTTATTCAGCAGCTGAAAAAACTTCCGCACGGTGTGGCACGTCTATGGTAATGAACCTTTTCGTATATTCTTGATGAGCTTCACGGGACATCCAACTTCTTGGGGATTTTTTGGGATGACAACTCGTTTCAATATATTAACTAACTATAATTATTTGTCGTAGATGTTTCTGATCTCAATTGACAAGTTCTGGTAATTTTCTTTTTGTTAAACAATTTTATTTATGTTATTTGGTAACGGCCACAATGGTTAGATAACAGTTACTGAGACTTGCGTGAATACGTTTACTGAAATTAGGTTAGACTACTCTATTGTGCTTCGTTACTGAAGTATACACATTTTACATGCAACTTACATGCATAATGCATAAGTTACATGCATGATACGGGTTGGAAACCACGATGTTGGGCTAGTGTTGTGGAACTTGTGCGCTCATATTTTGTTGATTTCGTATGGTATTTGTGATAGTTGGTGGAAGAAAATGTGTAGCAACTAATTGTAGGTATTCTAGATTGCGGTGAACATATATACTTCTATTTAATAAGCTCTTATCGTAGTAAAAACTATAAAAGCTATGTATGTGCAGTGGCTCTAAACAAGAACCATAACAAAGCAGCATAGCAAACTCTAAAACTGAAAACTTCGTTGAATTAGCAGTGTTAGCAAGTCACTAAAGTTTTGTAAAAATATATTTCATGTGAGAATTTTCTGCAGTTATCTTGTATATATATATATATATATATTAGACTATACCGCCAACATCGCTAAGTAGAGGTACTTGGGGACACATGTTACAAATCACATAGCGGAACATGGGCATCTACAGTAAATGTTCTAAAGCCGTCGCTCGCCAAGACATTTATCAGAAAGTTCAGTGTAGGAAATGTAATAATAATTTATTTCATAATTCGTGTGTAAATCTGACTGAAGAGGATGTGAAATATTTACGCACGTCAGATCAACTTTGGCGCCGCAGAAGTTGTACGATAACGCGTCGGCGTAGCGTGGGTAGTAAAACATCATGAAACTCCAACAACGTGACCTTCCCTGAGTGAACTACATCAGTTATTATTATCCATTAAAGAGGAAATAAACGGTTTGAAAAAGTCGAACAAACAAATTGAGGATAACTTAAGAAAATCGTTAAACCTAGCGCATGAAAAGTTAGACGAAAATGCTAGACTCTTAAAGAATCAAGGTGAATCCCTGAAAACATGTATGGAGACTATGTCAGCTCTAAAAAGCGAAAACTCAAAGTTACAAAAACAAATTGATAAGTTACATCTTCAAATAGATGATTTAGATCAATACAGTAAACGAAACACTCTGTAACTCTGTGGTATCTCGGAACTACCTAATGAAGATATTGTTACAGTTGTAAAGAATGTAGGTCGTGCTTTAGATTTAAGTATTGGTGATGACATGATACATGCATGTCATAGGTTAAAAAACACAAAAACAAACAAATGCTAGTATTATTGTAAAGTTCGTAAGGAAAACTGATAAAGATAAATTTTTGGAGAAACGAAAAGTCAAGAGGAATCTAAATTGTGGGGTTACTCTACTGCGGGTCCTATTTATGCCAATCAAAGTCTTTCGCTAAATAGGAGAATCGTATTTAGTGACGCTAGGAAAGTCAAGAAAGAAAAGAACTGTGATTTCATATGGGTTGATTGGTCAGGAAATATTAAGTTAAAGAAAAAAGAAGTGATAAAATAGTATATACACTTAGAACGCTAGATGAAGTAAGGAGCTTAACATAATAATGAGTAATATAAACAAATGCATCTCATTTTACTATCAAAATGTAAGAGGGTTGAATACCAAAATGAATGAATTTTATATAAATGTCGTTGCTACAAATTATGAAATATTAATATTAACGGAAACTTGGTTAACTGATGGAGTATTTAATAATGAGTTTATTGACCAAAGATATAATATTTTTCGGAAAGATAGATCATATAAGAAAGGTGTTGGGGTATTTCTAGCAATATCCATAATATTTGATGTATAACCAATTGATATACATATGAGCATATTCAGGTAGTATGTATTAAAGCATTAATTGGAAGCAGTACTTATATAATTGTTGGTGTCTATTTCGCAACTAATTCTAAAATAGAAGTCTATTGTGAATTTCTAGAAAGACTCGAGGAAATTAATAATCTCCATAACCATAAAATAATTATCATTCGAGATTTCAATATTCCAGAAATATTATGTTCAAATTATGATCTTGTGCACGGCGGGTCAGTATGTTCAACCCTTGCGGATTTCACAGCAATGTACAACCTACAATCTATCAATAGTGTTCAGAATAAAAATGGTAACACCTTAGATTTAATACTAACAAATGTAAGTAGTATCATAATTGCTAGGAGAAACGAGATTCCAATTGTATCGGAGGACTTGCATCATCCATCTTTAATACTTGATTTAAATATAGATTCTGAATTTTCATACACAAAATGTACTCCGGTGATTGTTCGCGTCTTTTGCAAGGCCGACTTTTATAAGATGTATAAAGATCTGCAGGAAATATGTTGGGACAAACTAAAAGAATATCAAAACCCCGACGAAGCTGTAGAGTACTTTTACAAAGTATTTTATGATATTGTTGATAAAAATGTTCCAAAAAGAAAACTAAACAAAAACGATCATATCCTTGTTGTTTTTCTTCTGAAACAATAAATACTTTGCAACAAATATTAATATTAGAGAAAAAGAAAAAAACAATTCAACTTATAGTTTAGCTAAATATATATTGAAGTACGCAGGAAATCGAAACCTATGATAAATAGGGCTTACATACTATATTCAGAAAATCTCGAAAGTAATATTAAAACTAATCCAGGATACTTTTGGAATTTCATTAATAGTAAGAAAACAAATAATCGCAAATTAAATTGCATGACATATAAAGGGGAATCATTAACGTCTAGTAAACTGATCGCAAATGCCTTTGCACAATTTTTTTCAAAGTGTGTATTCATTAAATCCTTCGACATATTTAATGCCGAATTCTACATTTACTGACATACCACATTGTTTAGTTATTAAAAGTGTAACTGAAAATGAATCCAAGGAGGCAAATAGAAAATTAAAACCAAGTGAATCTAGTGGATATGATCAAATACCTCCGTAGATATTTAAGGGTTGCGCAGAACTGTTAATAAACCAACTTTGTCATATATATAAGGTTATACTAAAAACCTTAATCTTTCAGGATTATTGGAAAAATAGGAAAGTTTATCATATTATTAAATCAGGAAAACAATGTGGAATTGAAGATTTTCGTCATATCTACGCCTTCGAAAATATTGGAACAGATATTGTTCAAAAGAATATTAGATCATGTAAAGTCATATATATCAATTTACCAACATCCGTTTGTTCCTAAAAGATCTACTGTAACGAATTTGATTAATTCTACAGAGTTTGTGTCAGAATCACTAAACCATAAGAAATCTGTAGATGTAATTTACACAGATTTTGCCAAAGCTTTTGATAAAATAGATCACGGTATCCTACTAAAAAGTTATGTTGCTTTGGTTTCTCGTCCCCTCTGTTAAAGTTAATTTCATCTTATCTATTTAATCGAAGACAATTTGTATCATACAGTCACATAATCTCTTCGACATACGGTGTCCATTCTGGCGTACCGCAGGGATCAAACCTCGGACCATTATTTTTTTGTTACTTATTAATGATTTACCATCAGTAGTAAAATCTTTACAATGTCTTCTGTTTGCAGATGACTTGAAGTTGTACAAAGAAATAGTATATCCGATACACTTGGCAGAATTGCAGGCTGATCTAGATATATGCTATGAATGGAGTCTTGAAAACAATCTTTATTTTAATAAAAATAAGTGTTCAGTATTGACTTTTTTTAGATTTTCTAATTCTCTTTTGTTTGAATACAAACTTAATGGAGAAACACTGGAAAGAGCAACGATAATAAAGGATTTGGGTGTGATATTTGATAATAAACTTACATTTGGAACGCACATAGAAAGAAAATGTAACTATGTGTATCGTACACTTTGTTTTCTGATAAGAAATTCGCAAGATATAAATAGTACGCAGACTTTATTTTCTTTGTATAATTGTCTTGTC
The DNA here is from genome assembly GCA_022664845.1 of Lepisma saccharinum. Classification (NCBI taxonomy): domain Eukaryota; kingdom Metazoa; phylum Arthropoda; class Insecta; order Zygentoma; family Lepismatidae; genus Lepisma; species Lepisma saccharinum. Next base: position 21,006 of record JAGDQP010016765.1, read on the forward strand.
AGAAGTAAACTAGAATACGCTTCTGTAATTTGGAGTCCTTTTTATCAATGCCAGATTACAGAAGCGTATGGGGGAGCTATAGTGAAACTTGGGGGCGGTGATAAGATA
>JAGDQP010016765.1:21213-39921 GCA_022664845.1 Lepisma saccharinum
AAAAAAAAAAACTTTTAAAGATATACTTTTTTTAAACAATTCGAACTAAAAAGTAAAAATAATTTTGTTTGTTCATGACTAAAAAGAAAAGCATGGGGTGTGCCAATTCATGAATTTATAAGGTGCGCGCACCTTACCATGAGAGCGCACCCCATGCTTTTCTTTATTTAGTCATGCATGAACAAATTTATTTATTTAGTTAGTTAGTTTTACTTTTTAGTACGAATTGTTTAAGAAAAGCATGTTTTTTTTTGTTGTTTTTTTAATATCCTTTTATTCTGTGTCTTTTGTCACGGTCTTAAATAGGTAATTTGTTGATACTGTATTGGGTGTTATTGCTACTTTCAAGTTTTGTTTTCTTCCACTTTTTTTCTGTTCTGTGTATACGTTAAAAATATACGAATTTTATTTTTATTTATTTGGTGGCAACACAACAGGCAATGGCCTAATTATAGTGTTGAGCTTTACAAAGTAGTTGTACAGAGTTTATTGACAATTGCATCTCTAAATTCTTTAGGTGACATATGGCATACGTCCAGATCATTGTGAACTGTACAGAGTTGGTTATATATAGTACAAATTCTCCAGATTGGTGATCTCATCAAGATATTGGTTCTTGCCTATTTACAGTGGAAGAAACCAGTATTATTAACGCGAGTTTTAGATGATGGGACACGAAACTGTAATGTCGAAACTAAATCCATACAATCTAATGGATTGGTAGAAAATATAGAATTTCTCCAGTTATTAAATTTTAATGTTAACAAAAATTAATTACGTGCTAGAGTGCCATTTTATTACAGCAAGTCAAATATCGGAATACTTCAAAATTCGCCATTAATGAGGATGTGTAAGAAACACAGTGAATTAATATGTGAAGGAAATAAGATTGACTTTGCCATGAAATTGTCAGAGTTTAATTGTCTTTTGAAAAAGGCAATAAATAGTAACACACCTAGTTAAAGTTATTATGTAATGCATTCTAATTATATGCATAAGTATATTTAAGTTTGTATGTTAAATATATCAGAATTAATAAGATTCAATACAGGGAACAAACTTTACAAATGACTAAAATGTAAAAGAGCTTCTGAGATTTTTACTTGCTTTCGTGCGTGGAAAATTATGTATGGGAGAAAATTTATAAATTTTAAAATCTATATATTTTAAGATTGTCATAAGTACTCTCAGAACTGTATCCTGGGAGGGCATGAGAATTCACAGGGGTGAGAAACCTTATGGAGGTCAAAATTGTAAAAGCACTTTCACTGAAAATAGAGAGGAAGGATTATACGAGAATCCATACAGGAAAGTAACCTTATGAATGTCAAGTTTGTTAAAGTATAAGATAAATAACTTTATAGAACATATGATGTTCCATACACAGTAAAACTCATATAAATGTTAAGACTGTGAAGTTAAATTTCCTGGTCAGTACAACTTAAAAGTACATGTGATAATTCATATACGTGAGAAATTTTATGAATATCTAGAGTGTAGATGCGTATTTCAATGAAAACTTAATTCGATATATTGTCTATACATTCACGCTGGGAAACAACATATGAATGTCAATAAGTAGTAATAAGATTCTCTAGAAGATATATGCAGTAAGAAACTTTATAATTAGAATTGAAAAGCATATTTTAACAGAAAACACTTGAACAAACATTGAGAAATATTATAGCGAAGAAACATCATGAATGTTAAGAATGTGTAAGCGACATTTCTGAGCGAAGTCACTTGATATTATATAATAAATGAAATTTCTTACAAAGGGGGGAACATGAAAAGTTTCATGGATATGATAATATATATTCCGATGGTACAACTTCAAATTACACGGGAGACTTCATATAGCCAAGTACCCTTATAAATGCCTTGAAAGTAAAAAAATCTTTTGTAAGAAATGCGTCACGGATAATTATTCGAGAATACATCTCTCACAATTCTTACCCCAATTTTTATACGACTCCTCACATAGGAGAGGAGCCCTATTAATGATGGGTTTGTAACAGTAAACGCCTTTATTTATATGTACTGAGAACACGCATAAGAATTTATGAAGGAGAGACAAAGCATACGAACGATAAGGATGTAAATTGTTATAGAAAAGTGTAGAGTTAATATGAGAAATCATACATGGAGAATATGATATTCACATCATGAATATATGAATATTTTTATACAATCTTCTTAAAAATAATATGTGAGAATTCATATGAAGAAAAACCTTTGCATTGCCAAGATTGTAAAAAGGGATTTTTACAAATATTTACCTTGATTTGAAAGTTGGAAACACTTACCAGTGAGAATTACGTATATCACTACCTACAACAAAGACAAACTGATTATATTTGTACATATTTTATTATTTATACACTCTATATATGTTATGCTAAACATATTCAACATATTTAACATTGTATGTTTAACATCTATTATAAATGGAACGTCAGCTCTGTTATAGGTGAGATCAATCAATAAATAAATAAATAATGAAATAGCAGCACTCACTTGCTCATGTAACATTTATTCCTGGTTTCCGATACGATACACTTTACTAGCAACATCAGAAGACAAAAGCACAACTCAATAACATTATAATAAAGAGTGTCAGTTTTAGTAGTGAGTAAGATATTTCCGTTAATATCATTGCGTAAATTTGAGCCCAGTAGTAGATAATTATATATTTTCTCCATTCCCTACCTGAAATGACGCAGCAAGATACCCCAAAGAAAAAAAAAGTATTTTATTTTATTAAAAGTGTAAAGTGCTTTATGATCTAAAAATGAAGAAACGAATAAGTGGCTTCATACGACACAGACAGACGTCGCCACCAAATATTGAAACAGTTAACAAAAATAGTTTATGAAAGGACAGTGTAGTGTGGTCAATATATGTGTCATGCAACGCAAGTAAACAATAATACTGAAGAAATATGCATGACCTCACAAAGATAGACTACCGACCTAAAAAGAAGAGACCTAAAAACACGAGATTTAGGAATAGGCGTGTGTTCTCAAAATATACAGTATATATATATTGTGGCTATTTTGAACTGGACAGACAGAGCGGTGGAGGTGTTACTTGGTGTAGGGTCGTCATCATATATTCATAAATCAATAAATTCTGAAAAAGGTGAATCTCAGGACTTGTCTACGTGCTCTGACAAGACTTCAAACTATCTAAACAATAGAGCAGCAGAAGCATTAAAAAAAAACATCAAACAGTGTACACAATTGTGACTAAAACAACCTCTCCACCTCTCGCGACGATCGGGCTTTAAACTTGGACCATGTTATCTCGGTAAGTGTCTTGCAAACCCTGACTTTTCTATGTATTCAAAATATATTCATTTTGTGTAGCCTATGCATTCTGTATCAAAGTAAATTCCAAAGGTTTCTGACTGCGTAACGGCTTATACTGTATCCACTACCGTGTACTTATCCACTACTCTACTGATTGGCCCCCCACCCGAGGAGAAACATTCATTTTCTATTAATTAAACATTTTCTCATACAGATATATATCTTCTGTCATTTACCTAGCTAAAAAAACTGTAATTTAACTTTTATTCCCTCTTAATTGACTTTTAATTTGTCAGTATAAACCATTAATTTCAACCAGGTCAGACAGAGATGAGACATATACATTTCTGAAAGGGTGGGGGAAAGCTATGAATTCCGATCTGTGGCCACTTCCGTTCCAGCAACCTCGTAGGAACCATAGGTGGGTAGTACTCGGTCACAAAGCTGTTGTTGCATTGACCTTCTTCCACTTCCTCTTTTATTTCTAACCATAGTTTCAATTGCACCTCTCCGTACACAGTTTCTTCGTAAACATTGTCCTAATCAATTTCGTTTCCGTCTTTCACTTACTTCTTTCTGCTTTATTTCCCCCATTCCGTAAGTTTATGTAACAGTTTACTGTTCAATTCTCCTTTGGGTCCGCATTTCAAAGGCCCAAACTCCGCATTTCCAGTTTGATTTCATCATATCTTGAGATAGAATCCGCATGTTCACTTCATACGATAATCCCTACACATATTTAATTTAAATGTTTCCTCTCATTTTCTTATCGGCTTAATGATGCAAACTAGGGAAATCGTATAGTTTAGAAATGTGGACAGTATTAAAATGTGTGCTCACCACCAGTGATCTTTAGTTTATGATAAGCTTATGAGCAATTTAAAGCCGTGTATTCAAATCTCAGCAGGGAACACAAGAAATTACCTTTGCAGCAAGCAGCAACAGGGGGATTCTGTTCAACTTTACTTGTATTTCTTCGTCTGAACTGCTCTCTGCTAAAGTTCAAAGACCTGCATGCAACAAAATTCGTATTGTAAATTGTCCTTGATAGACGTTTCCACGGGGGGTTCTTTCAACTTCAAACCTCCGGACGTTTAACCTTCGAAAAATCAGTGTCCATATTAGTAGGGTACTGTTAAAGGCAACAAAGAAGATGCTGTTTAAATAGAAACAACGATAATCGGCATTACGATAGTTTAGATCTGGAATAATGGGGCGAAGATGAGAAAACTAGTTACTATGTTATCATTTTGTTCCAACTCTCCCTTCTGTGTGTTGGTAAGCGCACCCGTAAACCAATATATTCCTTTCCACATCATTTAGCAGTCGAGTAACCGAGTCCAACGAATGACACGTCTTGTACGAAGGTAGCTTAGTAAATTAAATGTGGTGGCCGTGTGTGTTTGTGACGTATAACTACACTAGATATTAATGCCAATGGTTTTCCCTTCTGTGTGTTGGCGGGCGTGGCTACGGAATATTCTTTTGAGGTACATACTTTCGAAATTACAAGTGTAGAATATAAAATTGTAGTAACAATTTTACCAGCAGTTTTGTCTTCTTTTTCTTTTCGCTTAAAGAAAAATCATGCCTTTAGTTTCATATTTAAATTCTTTTCCTTCTTTGTCGTGTTATTTCTTTTTCTAACTGTATCTGAAACCCTAAACTACTCTCTCACCCTCATAGAGACTCACACACCTTCTGCCTTCGCGGTTCAAAGGTAGGGAGACCATTTACCTCTCTGCTCCATCTTTCCCACACACCGTTGGTAGCAAATTCTCAATTCCACTCTGCGAGTAAAGCTAGAAATTGTGGTGGCAATATCAATTGCTCACCCTCAAGCAGCTTCCCAGGACTACAGTCAAATGACCCTCATTAACGGTGGCCATTAGTTAACGACACCTTTTCGGTGGTATCTGTGCGTTTGTAACAGGAAGGTGGGAGGAGAGAAAGTTTCCAGATAATGACATCGAGTCCAGATTAAGGGTGAAAGGTGAAAATACTTTCTATTTGCTTTCGTTCTTAAAGGTACATTTTCATATCTGGAAACGTCGAAATAAGCAATTTTTCGTCCCTTCAATTACTGTAGAGTGCTTTGTGTATGCTTGGAATCCTAAATGACTTAAAACAAGGCACTGATTTGGTTTATTAATATCAATTATTGCGCATACAAGAAGCATGGAGCACATGAAAATATTTTTTTCGTTTACTAACTGAACGGTGGATTGTAACGGTTCGTATATAATGTTAACGTTGTACACTCATGTTCATAGAAAATGGACAATTATCATTTTTTAAACTTCAAATAAATTTGCATAATGCGGTAACAGTCAATCAATTCCCATGACAAACAGAACACTTGAGATCTTTATGTTAAATCTGCACTTGTCTATTCGTTCAGTATTACCATTAGAATCCTGCATTTCTGCCCGATTTTACATCCACATCGCCTGACTCGATCCGAGCGCAACAAAGGATCGGGCTGCCACGGCCTGATCAGGGCAGAAAAGTGGGTTCTGAAGCCAATCACCCACTTTTCCGGACAGTCTGGTCCGATTTTTGATCGGGTTCGGATCAAGCCGAACGGTGTGGATCGGATGGGGTTCGAATACAGAGCTAACTTTCGGCCTTACAAAAATTTATCGCCAGCCATTTTCTGTTGTTCCAAGTGAACCTTCTCTGTAAGATAATATGGGTTCTTGTAGCTTGAGACTTTTACTCCTGCATCCGACCTTGGCCGTGGCCTAATTATATACCGTTTTAGTTATTATTTTTTCAAATTGACGCGCCGGTAGCTGTGTTGAATTGAGATGTAGCAGCAATATCAGAATCTTGGAGGAGCCATGGCATTGCTTCCCCCCCCCCCCAGTCATTTCAGAATGACTTTAAATAATTGCTCTCCCCCCAGGGTCTCTCTCCTAAATCCGTCCATGAGCGGAGCACTAACAGACTTGTTATTATGGTTTGTCATCTCATCATATCCAATATAAAGGGTGAGTCAAAAGTCAGAGCTACAAGCGTAAAAGTGCATAACATTTTTAGATGCTTCCGGGAGAACTTTATAGTGGTATAGTCTGGCCATCTTGGAGGGGACCATCTGGGATTCTCCTCAATATTCTTTAATGGAAGGACACATTATTGTATATTCACGATATTAAGGAAGATATTCACGTGACATTCATTGGGGGATATTAGTGTTTCATTACATTATCTGTAACCAAATGTTTTTAGTTCTTATTAGAGTGCTTCATTTTAAAATTCATTCCTAACAATCAACGGGCTACAGATACTGAAAAACTTGTTTCACTGATGAATTTCCCAGGAAAAGCTAGCCTAACCAAGATGGCTTCCTCCAATATGATCAAAAGAGCCCACTATACCACCAGAAAGCTTTTCTACACTCATATAAGTGTTATGCAAAGTTTTTACTTGTAGCATCTTTTCTTCCGAATATACGGTAATCAGGATTGTTCTGAATTTTGACTCACTCTGTACATTCGATATGATTAGCTGATAAGTCATACCTTTAATAAAAAGTGTTGTGTAAGTAGTCCCCAATAATCCGACATCGTTGCGGCTGCGTAAATATGTTTTGAACAGCACTTCGTAATTTACACAGAAATTGCGGTTCGTTCCGGTTTTTAATGAACAAACATTCTATTACACACATGTTCTCTATCTGTCTATCTTAAATTATTCGTAGTTATGAACATAAAGAGATTTTGAAATATACCAAACCTAAAATACACCCTGCTCTATTCAATGATAGATGCAACATTTAATATGTAAAGAAAGTTTACTGTTACATAACGACATGAGATTTTATTACGTAGCACAAAGACCTATATGCAATTACGCATACATAACTTAGAATGATGGATCAGAATGTTGTTTTCTAACACAAAGTTAACAGCGCAGCTGCAATTAATGCAGGTGTAAGTAATTATCTCAGTCAATTTTTCAAAAGAGAAAATATTAACTAGTGTTACTTGTACTTATAAGGGAAGATTGCAATATTAAAATGTGTTTTCAAAATATAAATAGTGCTTAATATTAATATACAGGGTATCTCTGAAATAATGGAGCAAACTTCGGGAGGTGATCATTTATATAAAAGAAAAGAAAAATAGTTCATTTGAAGAAATTCCGAAATCTTATTAGTTTCAGAGATTATAGCGCTGCAAGTTATGGCGGCATCGTCAGAAATGACGTCATAGCTTGACATGATGACGTAAGCGGTATCGCGTTAGCAAATCACGATCGAAGTAGTACCCGATACATCTATTGGCTAGGCTGACTCTGCTTACGCCATTACTTACCGAGATATGACGTCATTTGAGACAATGCACCCGTAACTTTAAACGCCTGTAGCTCCGAAACTAAGCTGATTTCGGAATTTCTTCACTTGTTTTGATGTAAATTGCGCCATTATTTCAGGGACATCCTGTATTTTGACCTACCATCATCATCTTGCCCTCCCAGCTGAAGTAAAATGATATTCATAGGTTGCTGTATGTAAATCTATATGTCTTTTTTTTATGTTATTGTGGGACAAAATTTTACTAGTACTGTAGAAAGACCAACCTTTATAGCAACACAGTCAAGCAACCAATCTAACCCTACAACTGTACTTACTATCTTGTCCCACTTCCCCTCTGCATCAAATTACCATAATGACCATTTCTTTATTGTGGAGAATACACAACTATTTTACAAAATTCCTGCTGTATATAGATTTGTTTTGTTTCATGTTGCATTTTCAATTGGGTGATGATAGAGAATGTCCTTTCAAACTGTTTTCCATCCATCGTGGGTCGCTATGCAGTTGCTAGCAGTCGTTTAGAGAGGCAGGCTTTTACTGCCATCTAGTGACACGAATGAAATTCATATTCTCGAGTTCACAACGCTGTCTTTGAAGTTGGTAGTTAGATGGCAGCACAAGATAGCACGACAGAGCGGTATCATAACGGATAGAGTATTTTGTGCTAAATGGCAGATCGTGAATCGAGTAAATGTATTAAAATCAAGCTGATACATGAATAGAAGTGATTTCCTGATTTTTAGAAGTTTAAGTTTTTCAGTTTGTGTTAGCCTAGGCGCTCAATTTCAATTTTAAAATATGAAGGAAAAAATCACTAATATTTTTAGGTGGCGCGAACTAGATTTTAGTTGCTCAGCTTCCAAATGGACTTCAAATAAATACCTTCATGTTGTGTTATGATTTTCTAAAAAGTAAACTCTGAATTTAGAGGCATTTTAGTAACTAATTCCTAAGCCCATCGCGATTCCACTAGATGTGAAGTCTTCAGAATCCACAAACATCTATGCCTCAGTTGGATTCGAGCCCAGAACCTTCGAGGTGCTGGTCTCACGCCTGAGATCATACGGCTACCGTTGTCTGCTGCTCTTAATTTAAGATGGAGAAAACTCGAAAAGTAATTGGTTTCATCCGGAGAGCAGCATTTGGTTTCATCCGGCAAGCCGGAAACTTTTAACTAGGAAGTTGTAAACGAAAATAACAATTCTTAAACTTAATAAACTGTTTCCATAATTATATGTTTGAACACAAAATATAAATTTCTTATTTCAAAATACTATTTCCATGTTTTTGCATTTTGTCTATTTACTTTGTGGTCTTTTTTACTTCATATATAAATAATTCAACAATGAACCTCTATAATTCAACAATGAATTCAACAACAACAACTTACTTTTTTTGCAAGACACAGTACCAATGAATAATTTATTTCTTACTGCGTAATTATATGTAATTTCTTCTTTCTGAGGGCACAAGCTGCAGTTACCGAAGTAAGCAATTGAATTGCTAGTGCGCGGAGAGACTTAAACACATGAGTTATTTTTCACAAAGTGTCAATTTAATCACCTCCGAAATGGAGCAAGTTTCTTTATTTTATTTTTTTTAGTTGCCAGTGCGCGCGTTCTCATATAGAAGTCTGAGTTTCATTTTCTCAAAAAATTACACAGAGAAATTTGCTAGTGCGCGCCTAGGCTTAGTTAGAAGAAAAATATAGTAATTTATCTTGGGGGGTAAGAGAAAGAAAACTTGACCAGCTAAACTAACCCAAGTGGAGTGTCCCAAAACTTAATTTACCCGTGTCTGAAATTAGCATAATCATGTCTTTTTCTGGGTTTTGTAACAATATTAAACAAATATCCAAGCCGTTCCATTTGTCCAACAATCTTTTGAGGAAACTTTTATATGTTTTTCCTCGCCACAAATACTTGTGTGCATTTAGTTTACATAAATGTAGCTTTCTGAGAACTACCGTTACTCGGCGAGTGTTTTCCGCGGAACGGAAGGGGATTGTAGTGACAAGGATACAGATACAATGTCCTGACATTCGTGTGTTGAAGCTTTTCACTAGGCGTAAAATAAAATACATTTCTCTGGAAATATAAGCATTATAAATGTGCGAAGGATCTAGTGTTTTAGCTAGATAGTGTCTCTAGTTACAATTATTAAATAATTCGCACAATTATAGCGCTCTCTCTCCCAGAGAAATAAATTTCTTTGCGCCTACTGATAATTTTTCCTTATTCGAACATGGGCCGTTTTGAAAATAAGCTCATCGACCCCTAATTTATAGTCATCAAATTCTGAACAATATATATTAGAATTCTGCAAAGCAAGGGGTTTTCCTTGGCAATCAGACTGCAAGAAACAGATTTATAGAATGTATAACCTTTCCTTGCTTGAAACCTACAGCCGTGAGTCTGCTACTGAAATTTATTTATTTATTCAGTTACTATGTCTATCACATTTTAGCACGAGTGTCTATCACCAGCGTGTATATACTGTAATATTGTAGAAGAATTGATCTCTTGTACCTATTTTGTGCAAATTTTTCTCTGAAATAGAGTTCCCATTGTGCACAAAGAGTGTAAAAATGTGCACAAGAAGTGCCGGGTGCATCAAACTGTTTCAAAGTAAATAAAACTTAAATACTTTAGTAATGATATAATAATTGAATAAATAAATGAAGTAGTTTGCAGGCATATGTGAACTAAGTATCGCGATTCTGAGCTATGGCATTCGTTCTTGAGCACATATCGTGAGAATTTAATAGTTAGTGTCCATTGCTTCTATTATAGAAACCATCCCGACATTCGCCTGGAGGGACTAAACAAATTTTAGTCAGACTGGCGAGTCGAAGCTATAGCATTCGCCACTACGCCACGGGAGCATGTATTACTTTCACTTGTAGCTATATATATAAGAAATCTCGCAGCGAATGACTATTTATCAAGGAGCTCAACGGATAGCTAACTCAACAAGTTTGCATTTTATTTTTCGGTGGCAGCAGTGTGGAGTCTCTCCTGCTGCCATCTGACTCTACATCTAGAATCTATTACCATATATCTTGCTTACTTGCTTGAAATAAGCAAGGAATAGCTGCCTTCTACTCTTTTGTTCGGTAATGAAGGCATTAAAAGGCAGTTTCTCACTGTAAGTACTGTCACTGGCTCGCAGGAGGCTTTCTTCATAGATCAGAATATCTGGAATAAGGACAACCAGAATTTTCAAATTACCAACCTCACCTTCATCACACACCTGGAAGGCTTATAGAAATTCCGGAGATTCGTATCTTTATGTATGTTTCCTCGGGCACACATACGTCTCATTCTGTTATTTTAAAGAGGCCTCGGTACCTACGGCACGGGTATATTTGCTAGTTTTCATATTTTTTAAAGATACTCTACAAATAATACGAAAGCGGCTCCAGTAATACGAGCGGCTCCTCGTACATGTGAATGTGTATCAAATGAATTATCTGAGATTGTGATATTTATTTTAGATGAGAAATTAGAATTCCTGTAATTTCATAGGTGTATGACGTCATCAATTACGGGAATGCTAATTTCTTAGCTAAAATAAAGAATGTCAAAATCTCAATTTATTTGACACACATTCACATGCATTATTTTGGCCTCTTTCCAAAATTTCATTATTGGTTGTCATTTGTCCAGAATCTTCAAAAATATGAAAACACACACACACACATACATACGCGTCTCTTAATCTTCGTCCATTGTTGTGCACCTCCAGGTACTTGCGTGTTGGGTTGAGTATACCTCATGGCTGATACTTTCCTTTTGAAAAGAGTTGTGGTAAATGGGTACTAGGATTGAAGTATTTTTATTTCTAATCGAATATTGCGTAAGGTAATGACATTACCTGTATACCACTCAAAGCATTGTTGTCGTAGATTATATATAAACTGTTAACTCAGTCTTGTTCTTTCCGACTACTCAGGACATTCTTTAGGTAAAATGAGAATTAATGATTTTCCTACTGAATATTATAAATTGAGTTTTCTCGAATATCACCTTTACGTTTAAATTTCTTACAATGCTCAGACGAATATTTTTTTTCAATGAAGCTTCTTACACATTTTTCTTTTTTACTTTCTTTCCAGGTGAGACGATGCTTCTTTTCTCATATTTTCTACTTCAAAATGATAGATTTTTGTGGTGAGTAGTGTGCTTTTTTCTCTTTTCTTTTTGTGAATTATTTTCCTCACAGTTATCTAAGACAGAATTGTTATATGTGAAGTCAATGCGCTTATTAATATCCCTTCTCATAAACTGACTTACCAATCATTATAATGCTTGCCTCCATAAAACCAAATTTACCTTTTGTGAAAATTTTAAATGACTTTGTCTGGATAATAAGTGTAATAATATTATTTTTGACGCAGAGAACTCGGTTAAATCGACGGATAAAAAGAGACGAAAGACTTATTTTTGTTTGTTTAATTTGTATTTTTTAAACTGTAGTGATGACGTCATACGTCTACGCAATTATTATCCACTTCTTATTACATTCTTTTCTTTAGTTCACAATGGTTCGTGGTGTCCTCAAATCTTCCAACGTTAATTTAACTCATTTCCCGACGTCATAGAATGAATAAATTTTGCACAGTGACGTAAGTCGGGTGACAATATAATATTCCATTCTTACTTTCATATATTTATATATTTTAAAAGCATATTTTAATTTTTCTTTTTAATGCGGACCATAAATAGCAGCCTGCAATGATGAAGAGTTTGACGGGTTGCAGAACACTTTAGGATTGGGTCAGAAATCATTAGGTTGAGAAAAAGTATTCAAACACCGAAGTAACTCGAAAAAATAATTTAAAAAAGCACTTTTTAAAGATATCCTTTTCGTACTAAAAAATTAAAATATAATTTTGTTTATGCATGATTACAAAGAAAAGCATTGAGGCGCGTAAATTGAAGAATTTATAAAGTGACTGTATATGAGAGCGCCCTCCATGCTTTTCTTTTTAATTATGTATAAACAAAATTATTTTTTACTTTTTAGTACGAATTGTGTTTTTTATTATTTTTTTGTGTTTAAACCATTGTTCCGAAAGAACGAGAAAAATCAATATTTCTGAATTGAAGAGAATCTTGAAAGAAAAATGTGTGAATTGAGTGATAAATTACTTTTATGTACGTACGAAACCTCTTCTCTCTCTCTCTCTCTCTCTCTCTCTTCGTTCTCTACACATGTGTTTCCACGTGCGGAACAGGTGAAACGAGTCGATAACGTAGGAAATTCACTTCATTCGGGTTTATCGAAAACGCTGTTTTCTTTTTACCAGTAGTGGTTCAAAAGTGGCACAGTAGATGGCAGCACAATCTTCGCCTCAAATCACCCAGCAGCATATAGTAAAACTACGGGCCAATAGGTGGCAGGAGCAACCAGAGCACAGAATTCTGTTTTGAAAGACCGAAGAGTTGCCAACCAGTCGGGCAATATTCATTAATTTCTACATATAGACTGATGACGATCTCAATGATCTGTAGATTTTGATTTTTACATTATTTCCTTCAGTTTACAATGGTTCGTGGCGTTCTCAAATAAATTTAACTCATTTCCCGACATCATACAGTGATGAAAATTTGCACAGCGACGTAAGTCGGGTGACAATTTTAAATTGCTACTTTCTACATATTTATATGTTTTAAAAACATATTTTAATATATATTTTTAAAATATTGCCCATAAATACTAGCTTGCAACGCTGTGGCGTTTGGCTGGTTGCAGAACATTGTACGATTTGTGTAAAGAAATAATAAAAACTTTTTAAAGAAACGTTTCTTAAACAATTCGTACTTAAAAATATAAAATAATTGTGTTTATGCATGACTAAAAATAAACAATGAGGCGCGCTTTCATATACAGTCACTTTATAAATTCTTCAGTTAGCGCGCCCCTTGCTTTTCTTTTTAGTCATGCTTAATCTTTTTTTTTTTTACTTTTTAGTGCGAATTGTTTAAGAAAAGTATGTTTTTAAAAAGTTTTTTTTTTAGCTAAAGTTGATAATATTGGCGGTTAGAGGCTGTGAAATGTGAATTCTGTCCGTCTGTTATTGTTTTGTTTACAGTAAGTGGTTCTGGACTGCATACTCACCATCTTGACCGAGGTTTAGCAGGGTGTGTCTTAGTTCCACCAGGCAAAAGCCAAGATGGTACCATGAATATAGGCCCCAGGCCCCACATTTTGTAATATTAAACTTTTTTAAAAAAAAATAGTCCAGAACATAGGCTAGTTTTCTTTAAATTTTTCTTCCATTTTCGCTTAACAAATTCTGTATTTAAACGAATCTGAATAAATTCTGTATTTATTTAAAGCTTCTGTACTTATATAATAGATTGTCAAGCATAATTTGTAAACCTGTTTTCATGTCGAATTAAATCGAATTTATTCATGGACTTTAGGCATTTATTGGTCAGGCCGGGAAAAGTTACGGGTAGGAAATAAGTTGACGAAACTATCCCATCATTTGCCTGGTGAGACTGAACAGAACCTAATTTTGTTACTTCTGTTTTTCTATAGCGTTTTTTTATTATTAGTTACGGCATTATTGGTTTTTTTTTCACCCGTATTTTGCTGGTATTATTGTCTTTGTTGCTTGATTGTGGACCTACTTTCTTTTTAAAGCCTATTCTCATTTTCAGTTTATTCGTTTCCGTTTTTTCTATTTATTTTTTGATTTATATAATTGAACTTTCCCCTTTTTTCCCTCCGCGTAGTCGAATGCTACAAATAAACAGCAGGACCAGTCTTATTCTCAACATAGGGGTGTGTGCATGATCAAAACAAACGCTGCTTGGCCACTGTGTGTGTTGAATCAATCACGTGCCTATTATAAATTATCAGTATAAAAACCATTTCGGGGTAAAGAGAAAAGTGACGCAATAATTCTATTCACAAAAAAAGTTATATCCATTTTGCAAGTGATTTTCTTTGTGTCCCTATGACGGAAGTGTTTCCTTTGTAATAAAATTAGTATATTTAGTATCCTCCCTTTGGCCATAGAAACACAAAGAAAATCACTCTCAAAATGGATATAACTTCTTTTGTGAGTAGAATTCTTACGTCACTCTTCTCGTTACCCCGAAGGGTATTTTTTTACTGGTATCACTTATTTTGTAAGGCTGCCTATTAAAGAAAAGTACACAGTCTTCATACAAACAAGGGCGCCGATCCCGGGGGGCCCCAATGATAAGGTGAAATCGGTTTTCCTATTTCTACAGTACATGGTCATTCGTTTTCCCCTTCTACTAAGCTTATCTCCCTTCGGAAAATTTATTTCATTGATAAATTTCTCTTTGAAACTTGTGTGATACAGTACTTATGTAAATTACATCACGTATAATACCCTCTCCTGGCTAAAGAAGTTAATTCGTGCATTGCTTGTACTGTTTCTGGAGTTTCGCACATCGATATAGACCATTTAGTTAAAAAAAGAAAAATTGAAAACGTATTATATTTTCTGTCGTTTAACGCTCGGAACCCGAAGATCGGGTCATAAATGACCCATACAGTCAAAATATTATTTTCTCCATTAGTCACTAAATGGAAGTGTGAAATTCTGTGTATTCTTCACGTATATGTCACAAAATATTATGGAAGAATATGACTTTAAGCCCATGTATTTATTGCGTAATAATTTAAGAAAATCAAGCATGAGTCAATTTGATCCAATCTTGGCGTTTATGTAAATACTTTTAAATGTTATTTTATATTAAAATAACAAGTTGTTGTAGGTTCTAATGATCACATGTCTCTTTCCAAACGACCTACACTTTATAATTTCTTAATCATGGAGCGAACAAACATGGACGATGCAGCTTGTGTAGTGGTACAAGTACTCCGCATACTGTCAGCAATGTAATCGCTTCAATTGCAAGAATCAGAATACGACAGGTATGGTGTGCTTTACATATGAGAGTGAGAGAGTAAGGTAGTTTGATTCTGGTAATTTTATATTTAGCACTTTATATGTGTAAATAAGTAAGAGACTCATGCTACCTTCATTTTTGTGCAGCCATGAAAATGGTTACAAGGTTAATATGATGTATTAAATTTTTTGTATTTTTCATTATCTTGTAATATCTACTTGAAAAATAAAATGCAATAAATAAATTCAATACAATGCAATAAATACAATACAATGAATAGAACCATACTCTAAAATACCTTGATTTTGAACAAGTACTTTATTTCATACAAGAAATATACATGCGTCGAAAACGACTCATCTTGGCGTTCCGTGAAATTATCTTGATGTCCCGAGGCTTAAGGATCATTCATCGTGATTTTGTCATATACAATCATAATTTAAGAAAAAGAAATATATAAAAGAGAAATAAGTGACAAGAAGAACTCACACAAAAGTAGGAGTAGACTTGCACTTGGGAATATATCCTTGAAACAGCTGTTGGATGCAATTATTGTTTACTGTTAATACCGTAATTTTGATTGCTTAATACAACATAGATAGGGAAACTATACACAGCGGGTAAAAAAAGTAAAGAGGAAGAACAGACTGTATCACACGTAAAACATGGCCTATTTCGAAATGTCTTACCCTTTTATGATAATTTGGATGCCTTAGATAGAATTCTGTAGACCTAACTACAACTCGATACATCTGTAAGTTAACATGCAACAAGAGCAGTCTACGTAGTGTATTGTAGCAATCCACACGGTGTCAGGCAAGCCACAGTTGTTGGAAAGTCATGCTTTACCGTTGGATACTAATAAAGAAACATAAAATAGAGCAATTATTGGGGAATAGAATCCGTTCTGGTCAACCAAGAAAATTAACTTTCCGGACTGAAACCTACATTCTTCATTCTGTGAACTCAAAGAACCCTCATTCTGTGCTAAAGATTTGGTTACTTCACTCGCCTAGGATATGTAAGTTAATGTTACACCACAAACAATCCGACATTCATTGAAAACATAGGGATTTAGAAGATGTGTATCCAGAGTTTAAATACTGGCCACTCCATGAGTAATTACACAAACCCAAATCATAACAGACCATCCAACATTTCTACCAGTTGAATCAATGTTCTGCTCTTTGAAAGCTTCATTCTTCTTTCGCCACACGTCCTGTGATCAATCACTACAATATAAGTTTATCTCGTTTCATCCTTAAAAAAAGAAAGCAGAAAGAAGAAGTTCTAAAAAAAACGAAATTCCAGGCACTCATATTTATATATTTTTTAGAACTTCTTCTTTCTGCTTTCTTCTGATATCTGTGTTTTGTTTCTGGCTACACATCTTCTGAATCCCATTTTTTTGTTCACATCTACACATCTGTAACACTAACTTGCATATCCTAGGCAAGTGAAGTAGCCAAATCCTTATCACTAATTCTATGAGTTTTGTTCACAAAATAAAGAATATAGGTTTCATTCCGGGCAGTTACTTTCCTTAGTTGACCAAAACGAATCCCCAATAAATGTTCTGTGTTATGTTTCTTCATGATGTATCCAATAGTAGAGCATGGCTTTCCAACCAGCTTGGCTGATACCTAAAACACTTCTTTCGAGAGTAGTATGGGGGTTGTTCAGATACTTTTTGTGATGAATTTACGTAGTTGTCACTCTTTGGTTGCCTGTTACCTTATAGGTGTATCGATTACTAGTTATTTCTATAGCATTCTATCCAAATTATCATAAAAGGGCAAAAGATTTCGAAATGGACCGCGTTTTGCGTGTGATTAGTTTGTTTTCCTCTTTCTTCAACTTGTCCAAATATTTTTTTTTCTCACTGTAGGTGAGACAGAAACTTCTTGAACCATGCATGTCGAGGTCGAGAACCGAGAATTAAAAGAAGAAAAACAATATTTGTCCAATACAGCAGTAGCACGGCGGAAGGGTAAGCCGGACAGAAAAAGAACCACATTTGGAAAAGCTGAATAACTCCTCTGCATAGACTAACATTAGTTTCTGTTATTTCCTAAGTTTATTTTCTAGTAACAGCAGAAACTTTGTTCTTATTAGTTAGAACATAATATGCTTTAGTGATTTTTTTAACGTTATACAAGCATTGTTAAATCCTGTAATAGCTGGGCCTGGGGAAGCCTTCATAGTGACTATATGTATACTATTATATGTGTTTATTTATGAATATACAATATTTGGCAAAATCTGAATTGGATTTGTATCATATGTGCCTTCTTAGACCCTCATCTGGCAACAAAAAAATATCTGAACGGGCCCCCCCAAAGTTGCACAGAAATCGGCGCCCTTGCATACAAAAGGTCGATTTAGGACCGTGGTAGGCTCCGTATCTCGAAAATGGGACCTATCAAAAAATAAGCTTCGATTTACTCCAACTTGTTGGGGCCCACAATTGACCCTCAAAACTCCTCCGGTACCAACCATTTAGGGCTAAAACAAAAAGGCAGACAGAATGACAAACTTTTTTGTCATTTGTGAAAATTATTTTATTGGGCTAAAAAAAATCGTAACTTTTGAACCCCTTCACCGATTTTGACGTGTGATTCATCGTTTGAAAGGTATTGAAACGTAGGTTAAGATTCCGCAAGTTCGGGGTCAGCGTTATCATCAGAAATGTGAAATTTTGAATTGATTTTCGCACCGCCCTAGGGGGTCCCAGGGAGGTCCTACCGACTCATTTTATTTTTCTGTGTCTTAGTATGGCAAAGAGCTTTCAAATGCAAGTTTAAGCATCAAAATCGGGCTTATACCATAGTTTGCTAGATCCGAAAATAGCTGTATTATGTGAGTGTCATTAACACACATTTGTCAGCGTCACTCGAAAAACTACCGTTCTCCATGATTACCTCACCAGTTCCACGTACAATGTTTGTATGTACATAGACGTCGTTTTCGTACCAACAGTAAGTGCGTAGTTGTAAATTCACAGTCCAAAACCAAACAACTCCTTTTTTTTCCTTTGACATTTAAAATCAACAGTTCTTTTCTCTTCTCCATCCTTGTGCTATCGGCGAATGAAAAAACAGAGAGCATTTTTCGTGTTGGAATGAAACACAAAACACATGCTAAGAAATAATAAATTGCAAGAACGTTTTCCGTCTCC
>JAGDQP010016766.1:0-39920 GCA_022664845.1 Lepisma saccharinum
GCCACAAACGTATCATCAACATCCTCTTGCACCAAAGGTAGCACACGGAAGAACCAGAAATGATCACGTCTTTCCCTGTGACCATCCAAAGAATCTGCTGTTGTTCTCACTGCATTCTTTGAACACACAGTTATGTACTGTCTTTTTATAGCATCACATGCTGGACCACTGAAATAATTAGCTCATCTAATATAACGTTCAGCTGTTCTTTGCCAGTGACATCACTGTTAAGTACCGATTCTGGGGAAATGCAAGCCGCACCGAAAGTTACGTTGTACTTCAAGGACATTTACTGAGCACTTTCTGGACGAAAGAAATCTTGCTACAATCAGTTCGGAATTTGAAGCATTTGACGGTCACTTATTTGCTTTGTTCTTCTCAAAGCAGCTCGTGTACTGAATCCTAAATCAATGTTCTCTGCACTTAGAGTACATCACCATCTTTAGATAAGTCTATCTTGCACAGATCTTTTGACGAGCTACACTTCTCAAGGACAGAGTTCTTCACAAACCTTTCTATGATGGATCTGACTAAGGCAGATAATGCCTTGTACAAATATGGCACCAATGGTTCATTGGACTGGAATCTTTGGGAAATGTTTCTGAAGCTCATGCAGTTTACTGGAAGCTTCTTCTCCTGTACCACCTTCACATATACTTTCTCAAATAAGGTAGTAACACAATAGAACGCAGAGCCACATCAACATTACACAACCATCTCACAGGGCAGAACTTTTTTGGGAACATAGTACATCCAGTATATTTTGTAAAGTCAGCTCTTCTTGTAGGTACATTTTTGAATAAGTTATATAAATCACGAAGAAGTCACTCTTCTGAAAATATGTCTTGAAGGCCCCATGTAACATATGCAAACCACAACTTCCCAGTTCCAGAATTTTCTTACCATCAGGGCTGTCACTTTCTAGATCTTTCTTCAGGTCTGCTAACAGCTTCCAATTTACTGTCGGTCCATTCATTGAAACTTGTATTATTTTTCTTAAATTCAAGGTGCATGTAGATGAAGAATTATTTATTGCAGTCAATAAATCGGATGCTGTGGTATGGCCCAGAAAAGCTGAATCCAAGTACCTTGTAGACACTTCACTTTTTTCCTCATTCCAGTAACGTATAAGAATATCTAACTGTTCCATCTGTGAAATTTTGTTCAAAGACTCATCAAATAACAAAACAAAGTCATTTTAGTTTGTATTAAAATAGTTTGTTTCACACAGACATTTAAATCTGCATTGGGCATTGCAGGTTAAATTTACTTAGGCAAGCAGAAAAAAATCTGAAGGTTGAAGTATACACCGAATTTAAAATCGGTGCAACATATGCGAAATTTTTAAATGTATTGTTTCTAACTTTGTAATTTTCCACAAGTCAAGAAAATTAAAATTGTTTATAAAATTATTAAAATTTTAAATTGTTTATAAAATTTCCAGAAATATTAAGAATTTCCCTGACTTTTCCAGAAAAATGAAATTCCCAGAATATTGCAGGTTTTCCAGACCTATAGACACCATGCCAATGTTCCTCACAAAACAACACGCAATAAAAGTACTAAAAATACTGGAGATTGTGTTCTTAGTCTTTTCATTGTGTTAGTGACGAACATCTGGTCACCAATAGGTAAGCTAAAGATTTATTACGATCTACAGTGTATGAATTGTTGTATTTTAATACATAAAGACTGTTCCACCGTACAAGCTAAAAAGATCTAATGTAATGAGCTATTGTAATGGTAATTTACGAACTAAGAAAATACTAATTACCCTCTTAAGATTTTCCTCTTCTATTTGTACTTTCCTACCTCATTTCTTTTCTCGGAAATGCCCCGTGGAATGTTCAAAATATTGGTGTATATACTCACAGTCACAGACGAACATGAATCACGAAAAAGTAAGTATTGTTTGCACCTTTCTGTGCTATTTTCACACAAAGTCTACTCGTTACACTATAACGAAGAATAAATCGTAACAAATGTGGGGGATGGGGATTTACAATTCAAAACAAAGGTTCTAAATAATTTCTGGAAATCTTGAGAAATGTACACAAACGTAAAACAACACGATACTCCCTACAATTCATTCTTCAAACTATATAAACATGGGTTCAGACCTATTCATGATTAAATTTAAAGATCATCTTAGAATTTCCAGCATTGATGCTAGCACACGAAGTTTCACAACTTCTAAGTTATTCGACAATTCTACCAACATGTGGCCTTGAGCTTACCTACTGGGGTACAGAAACATCTCCAAAAACGAATTCTAGCAATCCATGAGGCCTTTCGAAGATCATAGCCTTTTCTTTCTCAAAGAAAGGACGTTACAAATAGGCAATGGATATGTTAAGAAGACATATCTGGCTGCGTGTGTGCATAAAAACCCTAAAAACTAAAACAGTGCACGATGTTTTTAAATTCCTAGTGTGAAAGTACCATAGAAACTAGATAGTCCGGGTATCATAGTACAAGTGTAATGCTTTTTAACTGCTGCCAAGTTCTGCAAGTTCCGTATGTGAGCAAATTCTAATTTCCAATTTTAACGTCCATAGAATTTTCGCCATTTTAAATCCAATAATAATATAAAAAAGCTTTGCTCGAAGTTGTTTCACTGCCACAAGTTACTTAAATAAAAAATCAACAAAAATATGTTTTTTTTTAAATTGTGATTTTTTTTACAACGCTGCTGACAAGACAATATTAAATTATAGAACACATAAAATGTTACAGTTTCGACATTCTATCAGAGTCTTCCTCAGAAAAAATAATCTCTCAATTTTTATGCCTCTCGTCTCATCTGAAAAACATCAAGATTTATTTTCTCTCCAAAATATAAATTTCAAGAACATCAGGGTTGAAAATACCACCACCAAGATTTTTTCTTAAAAAAAAAAAAAAAAAATATTTTCGTTGATTTTTTACTTAAATCCATTTTTTTTAAATATTTTAATCACTTTTTAAAATAACTTGCGGCACTGAAGCAACTTCGAACAAAGCTTTAAAAAATAACCAAATAAAATTCACAAATATGTGGCGTACCTTACGTTTTGCTAGGGAAGATAGTCACGGAAATAGGCAATTAAAACGACTTGTAATAATTTTGAAATGGATGGAAGACATGTTGTATCTGACTGATGGAACATTGTACAAAAGAAATTTAACACGTAGAAAACATCTACGTTACTGTCGTCGATACACGACGAATTAGTGGTATCCGAGGGGTATACACCCTAAGTCCGATAAAAGAACGGTTTAAAATGTTTCTAGGTATCTGCTTTCCTTCTAAAATGACGTATATCTTAATTTCTTTTTAAAGTAATTGCAGATTTTATAATCGCAATTGTCTCTTCTGACCAGGCCACGTCTCCCAAACGAAATGTTCTACGATTAAAGTTAACTATAATATTATTCCATAAAATATGAGAACTATTTTGAGAGCGCGGTGGCCCAATGGTAGAGCGCTCACCTTTGGTGTATGGGGTCCCCGGTTCGATGTCGATTTATATCAAGTGAGTTCTGTGGTGAACAACGTGGGTATTCTCGGGGTTCTCCTGTTCCTTCCCACTTGCTTCATTCCACCAATTCTCCAATCATCATCCATTTGGCCTGAGTCAAAGTTGCCTAAAAGTCTTAAATAAAATTTCATTCACTGAGAGAAATTTAATTTAGTCAAATCAATAATGGATAATCAGCTTTGCATTTAGATTCTTCAGCATATACATAGGCATAGCTAAACTTTACACGATCATTATGCACAAATTGTTTCTGAGCCATTTGTAAAGAAATTAAATAGTTTCTGTGTAATAAGCAGATAATGTAACGAAACAACAACTTTTGTTTTCTAAACAAAATATGGATCTTTTGCTTTTTGTGTGTTCGTTTTCCATATAGAATGAACCAATCAAATAGTTTGTTAAAATTCTCGGTCTATCACTTTGGTTTGGGTTTACACCATCATATATTTACCTAAACGGTGAATTTCAAGGTTACATACGATTCGAACCACAAATTGATTAAAAATACTGTACTTTATTTCTCCTTTTTTTAAAAAATAATAATTAAATATAAATCGTGTTTTCTTTAAAATTAACAATAATCTGATTTAAAACAATCAACCTTGCTTGTCAGCAAATCCACTTTCAAAAAATCAATAATGCCAAACCTTGATTTATTTTGTAAATATTAGCCAAGTTCTTTAATATGTTGTTCAAGGATACTAATATAATGTACACGAAATGTAAAGAATGTTTTTTTCCCTTTTATGAATTCTATATGAGCAATTTCGAGTTCTACATAAACGGGTTGTTCTATGAGATCTAACGAACTCTATGGCTTACTGAATTCGCAGGTTCATCGCCGCAGTAACAGTCGTCTGCCATAGGAATTACATACCTACCACTCAAAGATATTTTCTAATGTCGTCCCACCGACGTCTCGGTCTTTCCAGCGGTCTCTTACCCTGCGGCTTTCCAACCACACGTCTCGGTCTTTGTTTCTCCCCCATTTGAGCTATATGGCCTGCCTATCTTAGTCATCTTCATTATTCTCACAACATCGGGTGAATCGTACAGCCCGCGGTGTTCTTCATTATGCAGTCTCCTCCATTGTCTGGTAATCTCGTCCCGTTTCGGGTCCTATATATTTCTTAAAACCTAATTTTCAAATATACGTAATTTATGTTCATCTGCTTGGGTCGTACTCCAACTTTCGCAACCGTAAGTATCACCGGCAGAATAACCGTTCTGCATAATTTCAATTTCAACTTTCTACATATTAATCGCGAGATTAGAAGTTTCTTGCCCGATCCTAAACGACTTTTCATTTCTTCCGTTACCTCGTTTTTGCTTGTTACATACGTTTCCAAGTATTTAAGTTTGTTTACTTTCTCTATATTCTCATTCTTAATTGTTATGTATCTATTTCAGTTATTCCCTGTGTTTCGGCTTGTTATCATGTACTTTTTATCTCGACGTTTACCAGTAGACCTATTTCACCGCAAGCTTCTACTTAAGACCTTGGTGTTACTTTGTAGTGCCTCTATAACTTCCCCTTTTAAATCTATATCATCCGCGTACACAAACAGTTGATTTAAGCCTTGAACATTAGACCTTTTTTCTCCTAAGTGAGATATTCTAAAGCAAAGTTAAACGGAAGTGGTGACAGGGCATCACCTTGTTTCAATCCGCTGCGAATCTTAAAACTATCTGACAAGTTATTACCTACCCGTACTCTGCTTATGGGGTCGCTGAGAGACATCCTCACTAGTCGAACCATTTTTCTTTTCTTTTATTATTATTATTCCAAATCGTACCAGGATACTGTATAACTTTTCCCATTTGATAGAATCATAAGCTTTCTTAAAATCAACGAATGGCTGGTGAACAGTCCCAATGTATTCCCATTTCTTCTCCAAGATTTGTCTCAAGGCGAAAATATGGTGCAAAGTGGATCTACTTCTTCTAAACCCACATTGTTGATCTCCAATGATGTCATCTACGCATACACTCAGGCTGTTAACAGTACATTACTCAATCCTTAGCATGTTTGGAGTAACGAGATTCTGTGGTAATTATTACAGTCCAATTTATCGCCTTTTGTATAAACCGGAAGTATTATTGAGTTTTCCATTCCTTTGCAAGCTCCTCCTTTCTCCATATAGTCTTTCTTGATTAGTGCCGTTCTTCCCGCTTTAATTAATACGGCTTGAATATTGTCTATTCCTTGTTTTTCAATTTCTTTCCCGACATTTCGACCTCGATTTGGTTAGGTCCAGGTATCCACAGTTCTGGTGTTTAGATTTAAAATTTTCTTTTTCTTTTCTTTTTTTTTAAATAAAAGAAAAAGAGCACGTATTTACTTACCCCTAATTTAAAGTATGTTAAAGCTTCCTTGTGACTCAAATATTTTCTACACGACAGAAACTCGGAAGAAAAGTGGTCGTGTTTTCACATTTTCATTGATTCTACAGGCACTATGAATTTGGATACTTTTTTCTTCCCCATTTTGATGCGAAAAACTATGCGCACCAGATTCAAGTGAATAAGATACGCATAAAGATACAGTATGAACATCATACGCTTTGAAGTAAGACGAGAAGCTGCTGATTTCATTATTCTATTTAATGTAATTTCGAAGGAAGCTGGATGGAGAGATATAAGTGATGTAGACTTCCTTCTAGTGATAACCTGGTTTTTGAACAGTCGGTGCGAACTGAGAAGTCAGCCTCATGCTCTAGTTCAAAGGCTGCCTCTACGGTTTATCACAGGGCGATCGAACAGCTTTAAATACTTCTAGCGTGGGCCACTCTGATGATGTTTAATCAATCACACTAGACAAATATGGGAACAATACTCTGAATTAAGACCAAGCCCGTGACATTTTACTTGCTGAAATGAAGGGGCAATCGTATCTGAGTATGCGGCCTAATACAGAGGTTTACCTTCCTGTTACTCGCGCAACCCAGAAATATTTCTCATTAAATTTGTACTTCCGAAAGTGCAGCTTTGTAATCCTAAGCTCTCTCGTACTTGAGATTGGAATCTACTGGCTTAAAGTGTTGAAAAGATCGTAAAGTAATTATCAGTGCTATGCACTAACAACTGCATTAGAAGCGTGGACATATCTTGAGTCCAGTAAAAACACATCGCACGTTCGCAAAAAAAAAGTGTCACAACTAAAATATTTACAATTTTCACTTTTTTTTTGGGGGGAGGGGGTGTCAAAGGCATTAGAGAACCATTAAAAATCCATGACAAAAATGCTACAAGTCTATCTACATTGGTGGCCATGTAAGTATCAAGTTTTTGGAGTAAAAATGGCAGAATCTATGTAAGTTATAAAGGCAGCTGGTAGTTTAAAAATATACGTAATTTAAAACGTAATGCTCTGGGATTGGTTAATTTTGACCGAGAGACGCCAACGCTCAAGAGTCAAAACATTGCTTAAATAGATGTATCGGTAGTCGGTACTACTTCGAAAGTAATTTGCTAAGCCGACACCGCATACGTTATCATGTGTCGAGCTATGACGTCATTTGTGACGATGCCACTGTGACTTTCAGCACTTGCATCTCCGAAATTAATCAGATTTCGGAATTTTTTCAAAGGAACTTTTTTTTCCTGTTTTGATGTAAATAATCACCTGCCGAAGTTTGCGCCATTATTTCGTAGACACTATGTAAAACTGCTGTTCCAGTTAGTGATTTAAAACTAACAACTACTGATTAAAATTTTAAGAATTTGTTTCGTAAATCTTCAATAACTGAGTAAAGTGTATAACATGCTTTTGTTACTTCGTCAACGTACCAATGAGCTGTAAGAGTCCCATGTTGCATTAAAACCAGATCTATGCTAATATTAATCCTCGCCCACACCTCCCTGCAACGACGCCTGAAACCCCCCCCCACAAAAATAGCTTTTACTCAGTTTTCTTTTACATTCTTTCTTGGCCATCAGATGACTGCAGATAAAAACTTGACTCGTCGGTTCACAAAACTCTCCCATTATTAAACTCTACATTTGTAATGTTTTCCTTAGATCAAATGGCAATGTAGACAAGCGAGCTATCGGTGAGATTAGAACTTGTGCCAAATCACAAAGACAGAAGATTAGTTTTACGTACTCTACTTTCAGTTCTCTGCAATGCTGTCCTTTAGAACTTAATGAACACGATTTTGTACTTCCCTAGCTGTGATGTGCTTCGAATCATCAGTACTGATAACCCAATTGCTCAATTCCGACCTGATACAGGCCAATTCGAATACGTTTCCCTTTTCTTAGTACATTTGAAGTTCTGAAGACTGTTGCAACCGCAATACTCAACTCCATTGTAGTATGCTATACATAACGCCCGCAATTCCCATTCCACCAAGCGCTACTGCTCTTCAGAATTTTCTGAAGCTAACGCTAACTTGACTATCCAAAACTGAAACAACGTCTGTTATCAGAAGATACACGTGACCAAGTGATATGATTCAGTTCCTTAACAAAATACATGGAGGGCATTCGGCACTAAAAAAAATGGAAAGTGGAAAAAGTACAATCGTTTAACAGGAAATTAAATTTTACCTAAGTACATAATTCAATTTCAGCTTTTAAAATGGCCTCACATAATGAGATTTTCGCGCCGATCAGTGTACATTATGAATATTTGTCGATTTTCACTTTTTCCCCCTGAATAACTCGTTTCTTCTAATCGGCAGGAGCGTGTTTAATTTTTTGTACTCACTTTCATAACTTCCTACGTACCTATCAGGGGGAAATATATAAGATCGCCAGCAACAAACAGCTACATATTTCTGCAATAACTGTTTACCACTATATAATCTCTACAGTCCAGCCCGTCGCCTACCTCACGTAGTTAATTTTATTTTTTATTTATTCATTTATTTAATGCGTATATAATAATGATATATATAAATATCACTGCTATCCAAATGAAAGATGGGTAAATGAGATCAAGCGTTACATGAATGAGGATAGTATCAGACCGAAATATGTAGAAAGAAAAGGGGGAGGCCTTCATCCAGCAGTGGATAGGAAACGGTTGAATATGATGATGATATAAATATATATACCACCCCAATTGGCCTAGTCGTTAGCGTGTCTGACTACGGATTGAGGGGTGTCAGGTTCGATTCCCAGAGCTGCCAAGGAATTCTTTTCAAGGCGTATGGGTCTGGAACGGTGCCCACCTAGCATCGTGACGGAACTGGGAAGCTGCTATGAATAAAATATAGTGGCGATCACAGTGGGAACAATAGACCAATATCCTTCCTTCACGGAGAGGTTTCATCCAGTAGTGGATCGAATATGGCTGTGATTTATTTTTGTCACCTTGGAGCAAGGAGATTATGTCCACTTTTGCTATTTTGGATGAAAACTGGTTTTAAAGTTGAAGTTCCATTTAAATTCTATATATATCCATTTCGTTTCTAACATCTCTAGCCACTTGTAGGTCGTTTTGTGAGATATTATTTTTGGAGTTGATGCCCTTCAATACAAGGTCTTGCCTTGACTGCAGTGTTAACTACATTTCGTCAAAAAAGTGGACATAGTACCTTCTGGTTCTCAGGTGACGATATATACAGGGTGGTTCTGGAGATCCGTAACAGGGCCATAACTCAGCTCCTGGTACACAGAAATCTTAGTTAATACCAAAGTTCATGTGTGGAATCACATGGTGATGCTTCTGAAATCAAAGGCGTCTCGGGAATACCTCTATTTGGGGGGGGGGGACTTCAAAATTTTAATTGGCAAGAGGGGTTGATTTTGCTCTCATTGAAACAATAGCTAAATTCTGAAACACTTTTCGATAGCTCATACCGTTCGGCAGCTAGAAGACCTAATTGGTGGTCAAAATTAACAAGGTGCAGAGAACTTTCGGATGGTGTAACTCAAAGAGAATAGTTAATTAAAGTTTCAAACTAAAGTGAAATACTAAATGGGATACGTGGAATCACACAGTGAGATTTTCAAAAACAGGGGCGTCCCGGAAATACTGTTACGGGGGGCAACTTCAAAATTTTAAATAGAAACAATGGTTTATTATACTTTCTTTGAAACAAATGTGAAATTTTGAACAACTTTCAGAGGAAACAGATTTTAATATCTTCAGTTACAAGACATAGTAAGTTAACAGTTGAACTACCAATTAACTCTTGTAATTGCTAAACGTTACGAGATATTAAACAATATTTCAACTGAATGTTCAAAATTTTATGTTTTTCAAAGAAAGCAAAATCAACCATTGTTTCTATTTAAAATTTTAAAGTTGCCCCATTGTAAAAGTATTTCCGGGAAGTTTGATTCCGGTTTTGAAAATTTCATCGTTTGATTCCGCATATCTCATTTAGTATTTCACTTTAGTTTGGAATCTTTATTTACTACTCCCTTTAAGTTACAGCATCCGAAAACCCTCTACACAATGTTAATTTTGACCACCAATTAGAACTTCTACTGCCACACGGTATATGAGCTGTCGAAAAGTGTTTCCTCTAAATGTTCAAAATTTAGCGATTGTTTCAATGGGAGCAAAATCAACCTCTCTTGTCATTTAAAATTTTGAAGTTAACCCCCAGTAGAGGTATTCCTGAGACGCCCCTGATTTCATAAGTATCACTACGTGATTCTGCACATCCACTTTGGTATCAACATTTTTTGTCTCAAAGATTTCTGTGCACTAGGAACTGAGTTATGGCCCTGTTACGAATTTCCAGAACCACCCTGTATACATAATAGATTACGTTGTAGTTCTAGTAGAAGTCGCTTATTAGCTAAAAGTGTGTATTTCTGCAACTCATTCGCTGAGATGATCCAAGATAATTTTGCTACGCTTATTAATTTTTCAGAAAAAAAAAAGCACTTTGGTAACAAGATAATGCCCATAATACATTCCGGGCACGAAAAGCCATCAAAATGTTATGTTATTACTTATTACGCACATGAGTGCACAGGGCTTTAACCGCAGCTCGAAATAAACGAAACCAGTACGCGAAGTTAGGTAAACGCTTGCTTGAACATGATTCATCTAGAGTATATTTAAGAACGCATAGTCTTCCAACACAAATTGGAATTGGATGCGAAAACGACTTTTCATGTTTACGCAGTTATTACTGTGACATAAGTATGAAGTTCAGTTTGGAGGCACGAAACGAAATGAGTTAACAAAGGTACGGTAATGGTAACTGGTTCATTCAATCCACCGCACTAAGGCCATTATTTTCCTTGTGTACAAGGTCGCAGATGAGAACAAATAGATACTTTACATCAGCCGTAATTCTTTTTATTTATTCCAACACTCAGTAATTCTTTATTAGGTAGACTAGCTACCGTAGACCTCACTGAGGGCCATCTCCTTAGCTTAGCCCATTAACTATTTGGTTACTTTCCGTCTAATTGATTAATGTTACAATCTATGTATGCGTTAATAAGTGCGTTACAGTAATGAATAAATCGTTTACCTCCCTACTGGCTTTTATCAAAACTTCAGAGAACAATCGGTGGCTGTGTACCGTTTCTATAACATATAGCCTACTTCATGCTGAACAATCCGCTGAATTGAAGGCCATATCATGTACAAAGTGACAGAAATTAATGTTTTCTCTGAAAGTTTTGTGTAATTAATTCCAACAAGTACCATATCTATATTTAAACTTCTTGCATTTACGTAAATTAGGTTTTAACTTAACATGCACTTCTATCAATATAAATAACTACTAACAATTTGTCGCAAACTTCCATTCATATCTTACGTACGTACTCTGTATTCTATGAAAGACACGTAATTACATCTATCACTCACTCTTGGTATTATTTTCGGCCCTGACCATTAATGAATAAAAGCACAAACTATCCTTGAAAGTTACTACTAAGAACAAAAATTAGAACGTGCTTCTGAATCATACTTCTCAAATTCAATTTCGATTCCTGGTAGGTTAATCCAGTATCATCGAAAACTCTGCAAACAAACAAGCTGTTGATATCTGTTTATTTATATCACGCAAACACACAAGTTACAAGAGGAGTAATTTCAAATTCAATTTTCACATTATCTGTCATTTAATCATGAAGTTTTCTTTTCGCAGGAAATCAATCTATAGTAAGAAAATTATGCCCTTCTACAATCAAGATTCATTGAAAACGGCCGACAGGCAGGGCTGTGGAGTCAGTACACAGAAGCTTCGACCCGACCCCTATAAAATTTATAGTATATATTTCTATATTAATTGATAGACGCAACGTATAAGACATTTAATCACTGTCAAGGAGAATCATCAGGTTAGTTTTAGAACCTTGCTAAGCAAAATATTAAGCTTGTTATTTGAAATTTCATATTGACATAGAAGATGGTGCAAGATTTAACTAAACATAGCACCTCATGCCTAGAAATAGTTTAATTATAGACGGACAACTATTATAATGAAAATATTTATTTATTTAAAGTATGTATATTAGATACAGCATTTGGTAGCCATTTTACACTAAGAAATAAGAGAAAAAATAGGAACAGAAATACTATAGTATGTACAAAAACAAATATAGTACGTATAAGAAAATACAAGATATATCAATAAGGTAGTTTTGTGAAGATATAAATCAAAAGGGTCAATCAGTGAGTGATAAAGTGTGGAAGGAAAAGTCTGATTGAAAATGATTTCTTTTCTGAAGATACTCTTGGAGTTTTGATGTAAAAGTAGTCATTGCACCTGTTATTAGCTATTGGAACATGTAACTTTAAAGACTTGAGAGAATGGGTGAAGTGAATAAAAAGAAGCAAATACTCGAACGTGTTTACTCGCGAGTCAAGTATTCTCTCACCTATCAGGTGAATAAAAATTTGTATTTACTCAAGAGTATTTCTTTTTTATAAATTGAAAGTTTACTTGCAAATTATCTTCATTCACTCTTATTTAAGTAATTGCTTCAGAAGTTCCGAGCATAAGTATTAACTCATGATAGAAAGTATACTCTCTTTTTCTTCACTTCGTCCCAAGTATTTACTTAAAAATAGGCAAGTAAAAGCATTTACTAGTTTTTATTCACTGCACCCAATATGATTTATGGGACAACACAATTTTTAAAGGAATCAAAGATTCGAAAGTTAACGGCTGGAAGGGACATAATTTAGTTGAAGGTACGAAAGAATGTCAGTTTTTGCAGAGAATCATTCTCTGTCGCTTTTGATATAGCCCCAGGTGGTTCTCAACGTATTTCACTCAGGTCCACCATATGGTCTGAGACGAAAGTTTAGTGACTCGGTCTTGCGCACGCTAACCTTGCCTTGTCCCTGCTTTCAAAATAAAAATTGAGCGAAATCATTTGAATTACTTTAGGCAGCAAAATCAGTCTCAGAAGTTCAACGACACACTTAACAATTCGGGACGTTTCAACAGCTGTGCCGCGGCACACCAGGTTGAGAATCACTGCACTAAGAATCTTCAAGTCAAATTTCAGCTTTCTAGTCCAAACAAGTGCATATTCGATACCAGAGAGTTGAGGGCGTTACTGGAGTATTTACGGGGTAACTGGATTTGTTTCTATATGTTTCAGAACCTTCATGCCAAATTTCAGCTCTCTAGTCCAACGGAAAGCACCTTTTCGATACCCGGGAATGTTAGTTTCCATAAAGCCATAATTGCAATTTAAACTTTTTCTGCAATTGGAACGTGCTCATGAATCTTCACACCGAATTTCGGCTTTTTAGCCCGACGGTAAGTGGCTTTTCGGAGTATGTAACGGTGTACTTACATTTCAAGTTTTTAACTTTAAGTCTAACCTGCCTACGAGGTAAGGTAAAGGTAAAATGAATTTTATGGGCGGTAACAGCACTATGGCTTACGCCCGTCCCGATACGGGGAAGCCCCTTATCTTTGTCACGTCTAAAAATAGCTGGTAACTAAAATAATAAAAGAATATAAAAGATGAAGATGTTAAAGGTCTTCACAGTCAGCCCACTGGTGTAAATGGCCAGAATAAAAACCATGCCTGTAAACGGGCCTTTACAAATAAAACAAAACTACACTATAAAACTTAATGGAAGCCTGTAAATGGGACTTCACAAGATAAAACAAAACTACACTATAAAACTTAACAGCAAAGGAGCATAATCATATAAAATAAACGGAAATCATAAAAAGCTTCAAAAACAAGTAAAAGATTACCGTTTAAGTTTAGGTCTATACCTAGGTTTCCCTCTCCTTCCAACAAGATTAAAATCTATATCCATCAGGGGGTCCTCAACCATGTCGGAGGACAAAGATGAACTTGGTTGATGGATAGTATCTACAGACTCGTCCTGAGCTAATTGTGCAGCCAAAACGTTCGTCAATGTCTTAATGCTCGTAGTGAGAGGTGAAGTTCGAGCTAATTTGGAGACTTTATAGGGACTAAAAGTAGGCGTAACCCGTGGAGCTCTAGAGCTCTTCACAGGTGTTTTTTGTCCCTGACTCTCCGGCGGCATATCAGTAGGAGTCTCCGATTCTTTGAGCGGCTTCGGAGTGTCGTCATGCACAACAGACTCTGTTTGTGTGGATACGTCAACTGTCTGGGTACCAACCGAGACAGTTTTAACTGCTATTTTGGCTACAACATGTGAAAACGCACCAGAGGGAAGGGTGCGCTGAGACTCTTTTACGCGACGTTTTGCATCGCCAGCAGATATTTTCTCTATCACCATCAGCTCTCTAATACGTTTTTCTTCTTTAAATACCGGACAGTCACGCGACCAGGCCGTGTGATCACCCTTGCAGTTAACACACTGAGGTTTCAGTGATGTGCAAGGATCCGCACCATGGCTGCTGGTACCGCATATTGCACATACAGCAGAGGTCGCCTTACACGACGTGCTGGTGTGTCCATAGTGCTGGCATTTAAAACACCGGAGCGGACTCGGTATATAAGGACGGACAGGTAAGCAATAGAATGCTGCCTTCACGTCCTTGGGGAGCTGTGGCATGGCAAACGTCAAAATTAGCAAGCTCGTGGGTTGCAGTTCGCCATTCTTTCGAGTTTTAATGCGTCTAACGTTGACTACACCTTGGCTGGCAAGTTCATTCTTAATCTCTTCTTCAGGGACATCTTGCAAGTCCCAACAAGATATTACGCCCTGACAAAAGTTCAGTTGACGGTGTGGTTCAACTTGAACTTCGAATGGTCCTAAGGTTTTCAGTTTAAAGAGATTAGTTGACTGCATATTAGTTAACGTCTCCACGAGCAAGGAGCCGTTGCGAAGCTTTTTAACATGCTTAAGTTCACCTGCAACGTGATTCAGTTGTTTTTGTATAACGAAAGGGGATAACCCCTTCAAACCACCTGGATTCTCTGTTTCACTCTATACTTTAATCACAAGATATCGTGTAATAGACGGTACGATACTTGTCTGTTCCTCTACTTCTATTCTCTCTTCTTTGTCACTGCTTGATGCATTAGCTGTGTGCGCCTTGTTACTAACATCAGTGATGTTTTTTTCGCTCTGTCTCTTTCTTTCTTTCTGCGAAGGCGACTTATTAGGATGTGGTGGAGCCATGATGAATGAAAGCCGTAAATGCCCACACTTCTCCGTCTTCGTTCTGAGGAGCCAACGAGGCTGCCGGGTACTACCCTCATCACCCTTGTCAGCAAGCTGGAAATCGAGGCGAAGTCCAATGACTTGGCGTCGAAATCACTTGTACTCCCGACTGATGGATACTTGGGACACCCACTCCCCCGAGTGTTGGCGAGACCAAAGGTCCGAAGAGCTCCCCAATGGCGCACTTCCCAGTCTCAACGAGCTAGACCATCCAAGAATCTGCTGCTAAGAACTAGGCGCTATCCAATGGTTCCGCCCCCTTTCCCCTGGGCCATCGTCAATGCAAATACATCCTGTCACATCCTTGGTCATTGCGCGGAGGCGCAACTCACAGCCCAAGAGGAGATGAAATAATGAGTCATCAGTGGATGAAAAATGGGGTGAATGTAAATGAACCTGCCTACGAATCTTGACGTCGAATTTTGCTTTCTAGTCCAACGGAAAGTGCATTTTTAATACCCAGGAGTATTGGGATGCTTAACAGTGTTATTGGGTGAGTTAACAGTTTTATTAGGGTATACTTAACTATGTAAATAAGTTTTATATTCTTTCTTGTATTTCCAACCTGTCTGCGGATCTTCTTGTTAAATTTCAGCTTTTCAGCCCAACGGGAAGTGCATTTTAAATTGTTCTTGTAATTCCATTCTGCACACGAATCTTTAGGTCGAATTTAATCTCTCTAGCGCAACGGGACGCACACTTCCAATAGCCGGAGGAATTTGGTTGTTAACAATGTTACTGCATTTTTTAGAAACCTTTCCACGAATCTTCATGCCGAATTTCAGCACTCTACATCAAGAGGAAGTGTATTTTCGATCAACGGTGTTCTGGGGAGTACTTAAGTTGTTTATAATTATCATCTTTGTTCTAATGACCATTAACGACCCGTATCAATATCAATAAAATTTTCAGTGTTTTTGTGGCTGAAATCTTGGGACACTTTCCACCATTTCAAGGCACTGTGTGCCATCTGTTTATACCCTACTTCCAAATTGGCAAAATTTTCACACGTCAAACCTACAAGCCCAAGTAAATACGGGAACTGGACAGGAAGTTAAGGGAACCTAAGAGAATTCATAATCTCCTCCATATGTCGAAATTGAAGATATTAGCGAAATGAGGTGGAGTGGTCACTCTCACGCTCGACTGTCTTTACCTCCCAATGTGCCAAAAAAGTACCAAGGACACACTGGTACTCAATTGGATAGGAGTCTTCAGTGCACACTGAAGAAGTCTCCAGCGTCCTAGTCGGAATTTTAAACCGGATCGCCCGATAGGTAGTCAGACGCGCTACTGAGATACGGTGTGCCGCTCACAGCGCGGCCCATCGCATAAGCCAACTTTTACCGTGCAATACACAAGTACAGAAATAAGTTCCAAGAATATGCTCCGAGTTCAAACATATCTGGTCATTGGTGATTCCTTTATACGCCACCCGATTCCGCACATATGCGAGCTTTCTTGCACGTTTTCCACCCAACATGCACCCTCAGGCTGTTCCAACAGCCTGCAGTACATATACAACATGCACATACATTTTCTCGGAATTTACAGACTATTTTTCTTATGTTTCTTCAACAACTTAGGTTCGTATTTAGAAACAACGTATTTTAAATCACTCAATTCTCAAATACTTTTACAATTATGGGCACTACTGAAAGTGGATATGCCACTACCGAGCAAACTTTTGGAGTTACTCCATTAGGCGCACGAGTGCGGTTCCGAAGTTTGGGGACACTTTTTGGAAAAATTACAGGAGGAATGTGATATTTGTGCGACGTGGGAACATAAGAAGAGCGTTAAAGAAAGTAAAGGTGTGTTAGCGATAACTTTTGCTGTGAAGTGGGAACTATATTATTGCGGCGTAGGGCGAACGGTGCGTGAATGTGACGTAATGAATTCGAAATGTAGCAGCAAACTATGTCAACAACTCGACATGGCAGGTATGTGTGATGTCTGTAATGTTCGATGCTTTCCTCCGCGTGCGAATAATACGAGAACGATGGGAGATTGTTAAATATTACGAAATACAGGTTGTACAAGCTAATATCGCGCACAAGGTCTAATCAGCTGCAGAAGAATTGTAACAACTGGACACGTAAGGAAGGTAAGCCAGAATACGTTTACAATGCCCTTAATTTTTAATATTCCTGTAGGTATGAAAAAGAAAATCTAACATCCCCTAACCCGCCTTCGCTCGTTCCGCATTTATTCGGTGTATTTGTGAGTGAAATAAAAAAAAATATGTACATGTATGACGTACGTGGTTGAGGGCACAAGAATTTAGTAAAATTGAATATCGCAAGAGAATGTGAATGGAATTAAATCAGTAAAAATAGGGTACGGGATTGCACATCGGGGTTAATTTCCAAAATTGGTCGTCCGTTTCTAGTAAAATTTTGAAAATTTGCCGGGAAGAAATGGATAATTTCCTCGTTTGTGTGGTTGATAATACATAAGGAGAGCGGAAGTTGTGTTTATTTCATTGTATAAGCGGTGATAAACATGGAACTGCTTGGGAAGTGGAGGGAACTACTTGGCGCAAGGTTCTATTGTGAGAAAGTAAAGAGCATTTATATTGTGAACATGGCTACAGGTGTACAAGGACGTTGCCCTGGATGTGAGTTAACAGTTTTACAGTTTGTGAAACAATACGGTGATAATGAGGTAAATCTGAAACTGTGTG
Organism: Lepisma saccharinum; assembly: GCA_022664845.1. Classification (NCBI taxonomy): domain Eukaryota; kingdom Metazoa; phylum Arthropoda; class Insecta; order Zygentoma; family Lepismatidae; genus Lepisma; species Lepisma saccharinum. The sequence goes on from JAGDQP010016766.1 coordinate 17,759, forward strand.
AAAATCATGGATTAATAAATCTAACAACGAATTACAGAAAGTGTGGTAAGCTTTGTTCCGACGAAAAGAACTGTGACGTATATGAGAACAAAAAGTGTAAAGATACATGACCGCACCTAACTTTACCTAACCTCCACGTTTCCATGGTCCGTAATTTAAGGGAGTCTACGAAAATGCAAGAAAGCAATTATTAATAATATGAAAATATATTTTGATAATAGAAACGACCGCACCAAACCTTACCTAACCTCCACGTTCCCATGGTCACTAATTTAAGATTATGTACGAAAAACGCAATTATTAATAATAAATATAAACATTTCCACCCTGCGCGGTAACCAAACGAAATATAAAATCAGTGAACTGAACGTAAAAATGAATGATTTAGTCGAAAACCAGACGGACGACCAACTTCGGAAGAACTGCCTTGCACATTATGAGTTACATGGAATCGGAAACTCGTAAGAAGTGGAGAGTTTTAAATGAAGCACAAGAACTCGATGTTCGAGTGCCCACCAACTATGAAATTGCAGCCAGAAGCACTTTATGTATGTTGTACTCTTTTTAAGTTCTCTACGTATTTCTCTCATTCCTAATGTTTTGATTCGATATGTTACGTTAGCTGAGATTAAGTTAGCTTACATTAAAGTAAAGTTGAGAGGGGTTGTTTAAGTATCACGTAAGCCCATTCTTCGTCAATTTAGACCTCTTTTCCTTCTGTAAGAAGTAAGCAGATGCCTAGTCAAGGTAATCAAAGCTTGAAACCCCTTTCCCACTGGATGCTTACGTAATATTGGAACCCAGAATACATGGGTCAGAGAGTGCTTACAATGGAGCATCTTCAATAAAATCATTGTTTACAACTGAACTGATTGTTAAATTATCATTATTGATGGTTTACATTTTATAGGCCTAAATGTTTGTAGAAAATTTAAAACAATTTATTTTCTCAGGTTTAACAATGATAAAAAGCGAACGAATGAAAACTGGAGCACGAATCATTAGACTGAATCAAATGGATCGTTTACGCGCTAAATTATAATCGAACCGTAATATGCTGATTGTTTATTCTGTACCTAAAAATCATAACAAATAAGTGTAACTGGATAATTTCGGAATATTGATTCCCTAACACCTCTTTAAGTGATCCGCAATGCTATAGCATTTACACCTGCAATCGATTTTTTATAAACCAAAACCAGTAATTTCAAAACTAAACAAACAATGTACAGCAGATTAAGTTCTGTATCGATCTTTCTTTCTCGTCTCACATACCGAATTTATTGTAACTCACCTGAATAATAATGTATTATCACCTGAAGTTTCCACGAAAATATAAACAATTTATATTGATAAGGGTTGTTATCATGTGACCCCGCTCAAGGTTAAATGTGTTTTGGTCTGCTGACGATAATACACCGCACATTGCTTACACAAAAGAATTACACCCAAAAACATGCGATGGAATTAACTGAAATTAACAACGGAGCACCTATCACATACAAACATGTTGCAAGTACTATGAGCAAAGGTAAATAATGCAAGCATCGCCAGTATGACTGAGAGCATAAGTCCGCCAAAACGTAAACATTTACTATCCCGAAGGATATGGATAATGCAACAGTATTGTGGATATTACTCTTATTAGCTGATTAACTAGAGGAGCCAAAAACCATTTAACTGTTTCATTTATTCTATATAAAACAAGGTGACCACATACATAATATGTACCCCCTGCCGAACATCTGTCAACAAGTTTTCCCGCACAAACTATTCTACGGAAAACAAATTAACTGTATTACTCAGCATATAGAATAGAACCAGTTACATAACTATTTACGTTAAAATTCAATCTCGTAAACCTAACAAATGTAAATTTGTGATTTTAACAATCTACTTCGGCTACAGGTACTTGAGCGGGCTCTCTCCACCGTTATACAAACAATTCATCCGATTCTGCATCTTCTAGCTACGTGTCTTACCCGTCTTACTAATCCTGGTATAGTCCACTGCAAATATTCACTATATGTTGCACACGAATAAGTTTAATAGTTCCTTACATCAATGCACTTTCAATGCCCTTGAATATCGCTAAAACTTCCGCCATAATGTCACAATTTTTGCTTTCTTGATAATAACTTAGATGGCGTCCCACGTATCCCGGCGTCCTTTGCGGGAACAAGTGAAAGTAAACAAGCGTTCATTTAGCAGTGTTGTGACGTCATATTTTCATGCCCACCTACACAATTTCATGCTGGATAGTTTTAGTAAGCTCTTGTTTCCAAGGTAGACGAAGTAATATCTCTCGTAAGGAAAATAATAATAAACGGAGAGAGTGAGAAGTTTAAGACATAGATAAGCTTTTATGTGTTTTAGATATGAGTTTGTTTTTGCAAGTGCATCATTCATACTAGTTTGCCATAGATGTAACAATTTCCTCTTATGCGTGTACTTGGAAGTCATTGATTCCATAACAGATTGCCAGTGCTTTATCTTATACTGCTTTTTCAATACATTTATGAATACATTACCGTTCCACTTTTCTTTGTAAGTCATAACACTTGAAACCTTAATCGTATTTTCTGGGCTGTTTGATCCAGTTTCTTGACAGTTGTGAATGAAATGGAAAGTAACTTACGGAGCATCCTAGTTGTTATGTTTGAGTGGAGGGGAATAGTTCAATATATCAGTCTTATATTGATGATGATGATGGGTGTTCTGCTCGAAGCTTCATGAAGAAGGTGAACCGATGGTTGTTTGCCATTGCATCCCATGAAGATGACGTCCTAAGGACGGGACCCGAGTAGCACATATACATGTTTTCAACGTTGATTTTAGGTTCATTTCGTTGATTAACCGTTATCGGCTGAAAAAAAATACGTTTATTTTTTAACCATATTTCAACAAAAACGTCATTGTGTTGATAAGACATTAATACAACATGTATGTAATATGTTATTTTCAACTATTTTATAGATTTGGTTTAATGTGTTTCTTACTAATGTTATATCCAAAAAATATAATTTAATTACACAAACTAATTTTTATGTTCTTATGTGCACGTTGAAAACAGATTAAATTTTTAACTTCATTTCAACGAAGACAGAATTTCGTTTCACCCGTGTATTTCTAATTTAATTGCTTAAACATTATAATTACAAGCAAATACAATGAAATTAACTACATTTTTCATGTCCTCATTTGCATGTTGAAAACACGATTGAATTTTAAACTATATTTCAACGAATATTTATTTTCGTTAATAGGGCGACAATATGTCAGATTTCGCTTTATATGCGTTTTTCTAAGGCGACATATTACACTTATTGAGAAATACAAATTTAATAGTGCAGCGAGGGTCAAAGTGTTAAAGAAAAATGTGGGTGGGGTGGATTTCGATTTCATTTTTTGGCCTGGCCCACTGCTCCGAATGGGTACACTTTTTGGGGCAGTATAACGGCTCATTACAGGATAATAATAATAGTAATAATTATTATTATGTTCGTCTAGGTTTTTGGAAACTTTTTACCTACCCCGGCGAGGCCAGTCCAGGGCCGAAATCCACCCCTGTGCCCTTTAGCTTCCCAAAAAATTAAGCTCTGACCCTAACAGACGTTCAAAATCACTTACAAATATGAGTAGCTTACTCTTCGTGCCTTGGTTTTCATATCTGCCAACGGACTAGACACTAGAAGTTTAATTCTTTCCTACTGACAAAGCTGAACAATGGATTAAATTTGAACGCCATTCAGCAAAAGGCTTCACCCCAAGAGGCGATGTGACCGAAAGAAACTAGAAAATATTCCAATAAGGTTATTACAACTTTCTAGTAAACTAAATTTCTCGCAAGACAAGTATTTTTTACACTTAGGAGTTTTCTTTTTAATTGTAACTGATAAGATTTTTTCATTGTATATTGCTCCATAAGATTTCATTTTATTATTATCACTTTGAGGCCCATTCTGCTGGAAATAAATTTCTGCAGGAGCACTTTTTTTTCATCTTCTCGTGCAAAATTTGACGTTACGGCTTCCCTTTCGTCATATACAGGGTGTTGCAAAATAACACAAACAAAACAATTTCACTGGATTGCTAACATGAAAATTAATATATATACTTCATTTCAACGATATAGACTTCCAAAATCGTGGGAAAATGAGCTCTGGAGCTTTATATTTCCAATACCACTAACAGAAGAATTGAGATGTCATGGTACCCTAAAATAGCTACTTCAAACCTAGGGTTGCTATATTTCAAAAGTAAAAATCCGGGACGGTACCAATTTACAAAACTCTGAAATGTGCAAAAAAGTTAAACACTTTGATTTACTTCCTTCTGTTGAAAACTACGTCAATTTGATGTCCAACATTCGACTAAGTAATCACGTTGGCAATGAAATTACTTTTAAAATTGTTAAAATCACAGCAAGCATGTGCCCATTGTTGCGTAAAAGAAAGGATTTTTTTTTAAAAAAAATCCACCTCATAAGTTTTTATCTAAATTTTTAAACATTTTCCTTTGTTGCCTTGCCGATGTTAGTAAACAAAGTATACTTTTTTCTTAGGAGTGTTATGATCAGCGGAAAATAAGCAAGAAATTCAATCGGTGGTTCAAATATCTCTGAAACAGGAGGATGATGGACACAAAGCGTAATACCGACAACAATAACCATTGAGCAACAAAACGCTTTCTACCTGTCCAATGAAATAGATGTTTCGTTCAATATTACGGTAGTTGAATCGTGAACTTGAATTAAATCTTTGTTTGTATTCATTTTTTTTTCTGAGCTGCTATACTCATAAATCGAAGTGAATATAATGTGAAAAGAAAGGAAACGACAATTTTCCCCTTCCTTTATTCTTCGATGCAAGCCGGGACATACGTCCCGAGAATTATTTTCGGGACACCGCGGGACGAATAGGAAAGCCTATTTAAACCTGTTCTATTAAAAATTCACATATTTCAAAAATGTGCAATGGTTGAACATGAGATTTTCCTAACGAAGTAGGGGATACCCAGATAGTCCCTAAATACCCGATCTGAAATGTAGCTAAGATAGCTATGAGACAGGGATGGAAGGTTGGTCTTAAAATAAAAAAAGGATGAATATTCTACTTTATTTGGGGAATCCCCTGTGCACCCATTGCACAATTTTGGAAAGCGCAAGTCTGAAGTCTTTGACGGAACTACGCCACGCATGCCCTATTGTTAATGGTATTGGAAATATGAAGCTCTACTGATAATTTCCTTATGTTTCGGCAGCCCAGAGTCCGAAACGCGTCTCAATTTCCACCTCGATGACTATGGCTTTTTAAAATTATTTTTTATATACTATCACCTTTGCAAGTTTGTCGGTATTAGTTTGAAACACCCTGTATTTAGACAACTTCATTTATATGAATTGTATCAATCAAATTTGAAAACTAGTAACATGCATATTCATATTTCTTCTCTCATGATTCTACTAGGATAACGGAAGAGAAGTGATTGCTTTTATTTTAGGCTTCAGCAGCAAGGGCTGTGAAGCCTTAAAGAACCTCTCTGTCCGTGAGTGAATTGTTATTAACTTCCTAAACGAGCTAGTGAGCTTCTTAGGACAGGACCTACACTTTTCGGTAAGGTATACACCGAACCACTCCATTGAATGGACCCCGGCAGGATTTGAGCCCGTGCCCACGTGCATAGAACGCAAATGCTCTAACCTCTCGACCACCGCGAAGTCTCGTTTTGTCCGCCTGTCTGCCGATAACTTTTAACTCAGGAACTACTAGGCCTAGGAAGGGAGTTCAGAGCTCTTCGAGACGAGTTCAAGCACCTATTATTAATCCAGATCGCAGGGGTGGGTTCCGAGTTCCGGGGGGCCTCCTTTTAACTCAGAAACTATTAGAACTATGAAGGTGTAATTGGAAAGGACTTGGCGAGACTAGTACAAAGCCGCATCATTCATCCAGATCACAGGATCGGGTCCGTAGATATCGGGAGGGGGCAGTTTTCAACTCGGGAAACTACTAGGCCTAGGAAGGTGGTTGAGGTGTTAATCTATCATTGTAATTTAGTCATTATCTTCATCCTATTATTATTAATATATACTACTACAGTTTTGTAGGATCAATGACAATGTTCGTTCACTCGTTTCCCTATTCTGAAGCCGCTCAGCCTGTGTCGAGGATAGAGACACAGACAGCGCAAAATATTCACAATTGTTGTCGGAAAGGAGCAAGTGTTTATTAGCCTCGTATTTAGCGACATCTTTTGCGCTTTGTTCTTGTGAAAAAATATTTAAAATCAATGCATGTTTATGAATGTTCGAATATGAAAAGAATACGAAGGTGGAAAAATTGTGCCTTCTTTTCCATTTGCTTATCCCTCCTGCCCTAAACTGCCTTTGGCAATGGGTGAAGCACTGTTTTATGACACTGATGTGGGTTGTGTTTTTCGGGAGAACATTCAGCTTGGTTTGTTCATAGAACTTCTTTTCTTTCTATTCATTCTTTTGAATTTGGGGAAGTTCTTCAACTTCTGCAATCACTAACCTTACGTGGTCAAAAAATTCTTTACATACACCGCAGTTGTGGCAATGCTACCAGCATTTTGTCCTGTTCTCTCTCTCTTTCTCTCACAACCTTATCAGTCACTCACACCTTCTCTTTTTCCTGACTCAGAGGATACATTTGCAGGGCCAAGACTGACTACCGCTTTCATAGAGAGGCCGAGGGAGGGCAAAATAAGTGAACGCAGAAGGACCATCCAAATTGTAATTTGCGTTCAGCGAGTTTATGATATTTATAAAAGTGAAGATATTTTACAGACGACTCTTTGTTTTGTAACGGGGTTACATATATTGGTTCTCTGACCAGTGTGCAAAATTCTTCCAGCTTCTGCAAGGTTGAATGCACGTGCGATTCCAACCGTCAGTTCCAAACACTGAACTGAAAAGTATAAGGAACGTTCCATTCCATTATGAATGTTAAATTTTCAAATTTATTTTGAATCGTCACTCACTGAGCATATACGGATAAGTGGAACTTTAAGGATCATTCGTATAATAAGTTCAGTTTTTAGAATCAATATGAAAACATTATTTGAAATATTGAACTCCAAGAAAGGAGGTGCATGCAATAATACATCAGGGTGGGGTGGGGTGTTAGGGCGTGTGTGGATAAATCACTGGCTTAAATTGCATGTGGGAGATGATAATATAGGACAAGGTTTCTTGCAAGGGGGCCGAAATTCTAGTTACACCACTCGTAATTGTATACGAAACATATTTTGAAACAGGAACGGACTAGTAAACAAAGCGCCCTATCCGGGAAACGAAAGGGAATTTGTAGTGGGTATCGTGGAGAGCTGGTTCCAAAAACACCTTTTGAGGGCCTTCAATACCGTTCATGGTAGTGGGCCCCCAAAAATTTGCAAGGGCCTTTCGGATACTGATCAGTTCTCAAAAAACAAAGTCTTAAGTACCTAAAATTGCGCATTAAAAGAGTATGAATGTAATAAAGCCTTGTGCAATCATTAAACTTTACAGGTCCCTTCTAGCGATTTGTGAGCGCTACAGGAGGCCTGCTGAGATTATAACGTCAAAACTACCTTTATGTTGACCATAAGTCTTCTGTGTCAAAATTGCTAATTTTAGAATCCTGACAAGATCCTAACGTCACAAGTAGTAGCAAAAGTGGATTAAGCGGTCTTCTTTATTGGGTAACATTACGCTTCCAAGACAAAAGAGCCGGCGCGGGGGAGAAGGACCTGGGAATTTTCGTGTTCCCGGTCGGGCCAGTTCGTCCCTGGTTTCAAATTTCCTGGAGCCTTCAAAAGTACCTTCGGAGTTGTACAACTGTTCCACGGAGAGGTTTGTCTGAAATAAACCCTGGGCAAACACAAAGCTAACAATGCTTGCGAGAAGTCTGGCACTGTCAGGGCCTATGTATTAATAACTTACTTTAACATTAAGTTAATATAGTATTTAAATTTTAATCCGATTCTTTAAAGTAATTTTTGTTTGTGCACAGAACAAAACTGGAAGCATAACAGACTACAACGGGATTTAGCCTGGCCTGGCCAGGCCCGAAATCCACCCATGCGCATAACAAAGACAGAAGAAAATTCCTGTATTCTTTATTATATTTCCTTACGTGATGGTGAAACGTGCGTATACATGACGTAGTAACTTCACTCTAGACTGCCTATTAATAGATACAATAAAAGAGTAATGAATCCTCCAGGTCGATTCATGGAGGAAGGAATAAGGCGACGAGCTACCAACGAGGAATGCGGAACTTACCTGGTTCGAACCCCTCAGCAGCGGTTGGATAATTTACTGTTGGAAAATTAACAGCGTATATCATGATGAAAGTAACACTAAATATGTGTATACCAACAGACAACATTAATGCTCTGTTTTGGCCAATGAACCAGTTTCTTCGTCGTTTCTCTTCACCATTATTCAACGTTGAATAAACCTTTGAACAGGCGGACATTTCGGTACATTAACAACGTTAAGAAAACGTTTCGGTCCTAACGTTTAATTCACGTAATTTCAACATTTGTGTGCTATTGGGGAAGTTTAACTTAGGTTCCGAGCCACTTGTGTACACTTCGAGAATCGAATCTGTCCTATTGATTACAAGTAAGCGATCATTACCACTCACCTGCAGAGGGCAGTTAGTCTAGTGGAAAAACAACTAATTACAATTCTTTACATGACGACTATTGCCTTGCGTCAATGTGCTAAACCACTGTCAGTGGACCTGAGTTCAACTCCCGGAATTGGCCATTATGGCAGATGTTTTCATTCTTTTTTGACCGTTCCACAACTAAAATATCATTTTAGTTTCCGGGGAAAGTTTGGGTGCTTTTTTGTCCGCTCTTTCCCGACGAAGTGTGTAAATTTGATCGACTTTTAGCCCCATTTATATATATTTTTTTCATTTCATCTTGCTCATCATTAGAGTTCTGTCGGATGCGACAAGTTCTTCAGGGCAATCTAAGCCCTCTCTAACCATCAGGATCTTGTGTTTTCCTTTAATTTCACCATAGATTCGCGATTCGTCTTCTTCCTCTTCTTCTCTTTCCTTCAACCATTATCTTCAATTGCTGTTGTTGTTGATTTTCACTATCGCGCGGCATAACCTATACTAATCCTATTTACAATTGCATTCCTCAGCATAAAATTTGTGCACAGCCAATGTGCTAGCCGGTTTTCGTTTTATTTTCTTTATTTTCTACGCCGTCTCCAGTTTATTCTCTTTAGCACTTCTTCATTTCAAATTTTCTGTATCCAGTTAATATTTTATTATTCTCCATATTTCAAAGCTACGAATCTTCTTTCTTCGCCCTGAAAATAAACAGACATTTGCTCTCACCGTTTTGTATTTAAACAAAATTTTGTGTAGTTGTGAACATTAAGGATTTAAGTGCAGTAACTATAAAATATTTTCGCCGTGGGCCATGATTCCAGACATAGTCTCATGTAAGGCCGGCTTTTCACGTACAGTCGCTTGTTTCGCATGCGATTTAGCCGAATAAGCAATTCAAACACGAGTTTAAGTATTTCTATTGGCTATTCAAAGGAAACATACCCAAAGCATGCGGCTAGCGCGTACATGAAAAGCAGGCATAACTTTTCAATATTTCTTTAAAACATGATATCTTGAAACAATATTTCCAAAAGAAAGTACGAAAGCCTAGAGAACCTCGTGGACTTCCGTTGTAAATAATATAACTAACTCCATGACTTATAAAATTCGCTAGTTCATCGCATCAGTAACAAGCGTTCGCCATTGGATTCTGGTCAAGAACAAGCCAGTTTTTATCAGGAACATCAAACTCTCGAATATGCCTTCTAATATTGTCATCCCAATGAGGTCTCTTGGATCGGCAATGAGTAGCCACGTGTGTTCTAACCCCACCGCCGTCTATTCTGACGGAGGTTTTCCAGGGGTTCCCTCAGTTTCACCAGGCGAATACCTCGATGGCACCTTAGGCCGGTGATCAACTTGTAGCTGGACTGGTTGGGATGTTACCCGCTCTGCAAAAATCTTTGCTTGCTCAGTTTGCCAAAATATCCCCCAAACCTGGGATATAAATGGATTAGACTAGGGCAATTTTCACGAAAGTTAACACCCGTAGGTATTTGATAGTCAAAGTAGGCATATGTTTTATTCTAAAGGATTTGGGCATGCTAAAGTCATTTCACCGATTGCCAGGCTTGATCTGTTCTGTCTTTCGCGCTACGGCGCCATTTTCCAATATGGCTGCCACAATTATTCCAAAAATTTAAAATTTACGAAAATTCATCATCTTTATGTCAAACCATACGTTTTTGAGGTTGAAAAAAAAAATCAAATCTGCCGTCTACTTTTGCTTAGGAGTGACCGGTTTTGATATTCAGCCATTTTCCAATATAGCTGCCAAGCCCATCAAAATTATGATCTTTATATGAAATTATATATTTTTGAGGCTGAAAAATTCAAATATGTGATCTATTTTTACAGTAAGAATGACATATTTTGTTATTAAACCATTTTGAAATATAGACTGGTTCTATATTTCACATTTCATGCTTGTTTAAGTCCTGTTGGCAAATCGTAGTTCAGGCTGGCAGTTTTTTTTTCTTTTAAGGATTAGGGCATGCTAAATTCGTTTTTAGTGGTTGTCGGGCTTCAACTGTCCTATCTTTTCAGATATAAGTACACTGAAGTACTGTAGACAGCAGATCGTATGTGTGAATGGATCTCTCCACTAATGATTCATAGAATTAAAGTCTGATGAATGTGGTGGCCAGACCATTTCTTTGACTTTACCAGAATGCTCTTTGAAATAATTTAGAACAATTTGGGTGGAATTACATGGTGCATTTGTTGTCTTGGAATCGAGCATTTATGGGACACGATGGGGAAGTACATTCGCACACAAGATCTGGCAACTACAATTAATTAATTAATAACAAGGAAAACAGTGGAAGAAAAACATAGATTTTAATAAGTGAATGCATAGTGTATAATGTCTTCGAAAAACATTCCTGCAAAAGCCCTGGCTCATGCTGCACTTACAAGCAGCAGTACATTTCAATTTTGCCTTTTTACAATTGCAGTTAGCCGTTCTGTATTGTGTTGTACAACTACAGGTGATAAGTATAATGCAAGACTCTGGAACCGATGGGAGGGATGTCAAAGTGGGAACGAAGTTGCATTCTAGATTTTCCATCCAGCAGTCCCGGTGGGGGCAACACAAGGTATTGCTTGTCCGCTTGATACCACACTGATGCTTCATAGTGTGCCCTCTTGATGTAAACGGATAGGACATCTTTGGTTGGTGGCAGGGGTTCCAGCGGGCGTGCTTGTGCAAACAGTATTATTGATCTTGCGTTGTTCACGGATCCAGTTGTGTCAACCTTGTAAAGTTTATAGATGAATTGTTCTGCATCAGCACATATTTGGTCAGTCAGATCTCCTAGACCCAAGTTTGACAGAACCTGAGGATTTGCTTCGTAAGTATTCCAACATGTTTTCTTGGAATGACTTGCGAGAAAAGACGTAGTATCGGAACCTGTCAGAGAATGGAAAGCCGGGAAACTGATGAGTACATTATCATCAAGCTAAGATGCAATATCATGAATTGGAATGTACTTTTGTTTTTTTGATGTCCCTGCCTTCATCCAGATCTTTGGACATGACATTTTTGTGAAATGAGCCAACAGAATAACAAATACATCTGTGTCTCGAGCAGTTACAACAATAGAAAAAGCATGGCTCTTCACATAATGCAAAATCATACGTGTGTCAGCTTCCTCATGCCGGGATTCCAGCTCTTTTGTATTGACAAGAGGAGAAGATGCTTTAACCTGCTCTTCATCAGTGAAATCACCTGATACAACAATGACTTTGGTTGGAGCAGCCCGTAGAATGAACTGTTCAGACAGAAAATTCGCCAGGTCAGCTTTATTTTCTTTCATAGACATAAAGTTGTCCCAGTTTTGGGGGAGAGGGACACTCCTGTCTTGTATTTCTCCCCTCACTGGTGCTACATTCTTGCTTCTTCTCTTCCTGGTACCATCTTTGATTGACATGTCATAGTATCTATCAAACACAACGTCTGTGCAACAGAATGCACTTCCACTTTGAAGTATAGTGGCAACAAACACATCAGCAAAGTCCCCAAAGATATTTTCTTTTGGGGGCTTTCCCAATGCGAATATATGAGCTTGACCATCATTCATCAGTGTGGGTTGCTGCTGCAAGTCTACTGGATCAACGTTTGTAGGGCAAGGTGTTTCACCAATCACAGTATCTATCAGAAGTGACTTCTGTCCTGTCCGTAGATCATCATTCATTTCTGCAAGTGCAGGAGGTGCTGGAAGCAGATCATGCTTCAATATGCCCTTAAGATTGATGTTTCTTCCAGCATTTATGGCAGTGATGAGGCGTTGTAGGAACTTTCTGCCTGCTTCGATTACTTTATGATCACTTGTCTGACCCTCCTTCCTTTCCACTTCAAAGAGAGAAGAATAGGTCAGATACTTGTTCCTTGGCAAACTATCTCTTAAAGGAACCTTAGCGCCGGGCAGTAGTCTCTCCGAAACAAATTTAATGAGCTCGTAAGCTTTGTCTCACTGGCAAGGTGACTTCGCAGGTTGTATGAAAGGGTCCATCGGCTGATGGCTGATGTTGTCTCTATGATCCCAACAATTCCACCACTTTTCTTGCCTGTGCCATTCAGCCACTCGTTGCTGTGGTCTGGGTCCACTTTATTGAATCTCAGTTTTGCCCTTTTGACAACAAAATTGCCGCTCTCAAAGTCAGCTCTGACCTCTTCTGTAAGCTGGTGCATCGCACATAGATACACAGTCCTCCATTTTGCACACTGCGTATGATTGTTCCTTATGAAAAAGGCAACATTTGTTGAAATGACTGCAGGTGCAGATGCCTCTCTCTCTGTGTCCGGGTTTTCAGGAGGAGAATCTGTACCATCTGCATGTAGTGTGACGAACGTATCTGAATAGTCACGTATAACTCGCTTAGCATTAACAATGAACTAAAAAGGATTGCTCTTGGTGCTGGGTGACGTACTTAACCTGAGCATTCTGCGCTCTCCTTATTGAAATTAATAAATAATACGAGAGGATTTTAGTAAGAATGCATAAAAATATTTAATATTCATTTTCTACAAATTAGCAAAGGACTGGAGGAATGTTCTCTATTGAAGAGTACCTTAAGCATAGGACATTGTTCTATTCAGTTATAATAACAAATGTTAAAGTATTCTAACAACAATACCAAAGCAGAGAGAGAATGTACATAAAGAAATCACAATCATAAAGTTCTCAACTAACCTGTCGTTGATGTGAGAGTTGACACAATCATGGGTTTAGACTTCTAGCACGTTTGGTAATTTCAATGTTCGTTTCCCAAAGACTAAATCAGAGTTAGCTTGCACTGATGGTAAATACTGTTCATTGTCACTGGAGTATAATAAATACTGTGCGCTTATAAAGTTCCGTAATGTAATCGTTAAATTGAAGAATAAAAGAGTCTTGATAATGTTAAAGTCTGATCTTCTTATAAAGTTCAACTTCGTCGTGAGCTGGTTTCGAACTAATGACTTAGTATAGAATTCGTGTAACACCACTCTCAGAGTAATAGTAAGAGAGGGAGTGCTTAAAGACACTAGAGTCTGTATTTATATTGTTCCAATTTGGTTGGGTTCTTTCCGTTCTCACCAATACCACTTGTATCAATATTAAAGAATTTAAAGAATGGTATGTGTTTCCTGTTTGTTTCTAATTTATCCTTAATTCTTAAACACATGGCTCACATTACTTTATTAATTATTTTTCTTTGAAGCTTGTCCTCTGATCACGTGTACAACATACCAAACTCGGAATCCACCTGGTGTTTATACTGTAAACGGATATTCACTTAATTCCAGTCTTTTGATTTTCTCACATTCACACGACCAAACAATCTGACACCTGCATGTAACATACCTTTCTTTGACCTATAGATCTTTAGTTGAGATGTTATTATTTCTCCCTGCTTTTTGGAATGCATATTACATCCTGTTTTGAATACTTCATATATTCGTGAATTAATCTTTCCTCCGTTCTCGTCCAAATGAAATATAGCTATACATTTAACTCTCTTTGTACATTTTAACCTTGTCCAATATACAGTTGAAAATACAATTTAATATTATTTGCACTATTCTCTAATAATTCTATGACAGTAGGTCTACCAGAATCCACTTTCTCACATATCCTTTTGTTTACAAAAAGGCGGATCAAGCCAGCTGTGTCACTGGTTGTGGTCTTCACCTCAAATTGTTTTCCCAGATCTTCATCCTTGTCACTGATGAACTTCAGTGCCTGAGGAACAAGAATCTTCCACATTGCTTGCAACGTCAGCTTGTGCGCCTTCATGCCTTTGGAGAATGATTTGCGAGACAACACTTCTTCTGCAGTGTTTGATCCCAGCATATTACTCTCTATCCATGCTTCCTGAAGTCCAGATTAACTCCGGGATTAACGCCATTTTGCAATTAATATAGTGTCTGTGTTACTACATTCCATGTCTGACTTCCAGAAGTATCTGATTGACGAAAGGATATGGTCAGAAGCCTGTGTGGAGTAGTAGCTAAAGTGTCGCACCCTCATACACTATAATCGATCAGAAGATGCCAGGTTCGAATCCGGTCACCGACAACTGCAGAAAATTTCAACAGTAATTGAAGGTGAAAAAAATAAATAAACGATAATAAACTATCTTTTTTCTACAACCATACGTCATCCAGTTCATTAAAATAATTAATATATCGCAGTGTGAACCGAGTCGGGAAGAAGGTAGAGCGACAACTACCCGACTACGGCTCGGCGTTTTGATGTCGGCCCGACTTTCGCCGACCAAATGCCGACGACGGGCCTGAGTCGCTTGGCTTGCTGGGAAACATCAACAAGGTGATCATAGCCAGAGCAGTGATACCTAACATTAGATAAAGGTTAAAGCTAGAACATATGCAGCCAATAAAAGGGACATTCTACTTCTCTTAACAGACAATGAGTTATGCAATGTTACATTGACTGGAGTTTGTTGACTCCGTGTTATGTCTAATTTATAGGAAGGAAGAAACACTAGAGCACGTGCTCCTGGTGTGTTGGGATACTAAAAAGTTGGCAAAAGAGCATCGAGAAGTTCTAAAATACAAAAATTTAGGGGCCCGTTCGGAAATACCGAACGAGTTTAACCCGTTAATTTTGTTCTCTCATGAAACCACTTTCTTGAAGTCCGTTGATTTAGTTAGCCATTCTGAAACTTACTTGCAGTTAATTTCGTTCGCGCACGAAACGAACTAGCTTCGACTATATGAACTTCGTTAAAATTAACATGGCTACCTTCCGCATGATAAATTTACCGCGTTTTGCATCGTAATTTCATTTCTTAGGTCGATTTTTCTTCGAAATCTACCTATTGAGATCGGTATGATATCTATATCTATCTGTCTCTCTCTCTCTCTCTCTCTCTCTCTCTCTCTCTATATATATATATATATATATATATATATATATATATATATATATAAACAAGCTAACGGACATAATTTTGAAGATATTTGAACCAAATTTTAATATGTTATTTCTAGGCTTAATAGCTCGGCTAAGTTCGTTAATGAGCAAAATCGACCGGGGTGGTTGGGGGAGAGATTTGAAATTTTCAAAATATATATATCCATATACTACATAAACCCATGGACACTCACTGATTCAGATTCACTCACTGACTGACTCATCCATATAAACTCACAGGCCAAACTACCGGAGCTAGAAACACCAAAGTAGGATGGGGTCACTTGAGGGCGTTTTCTTAAAAATTGCACCTTTTTCCCAGCCCGCGCTGATAGCAAGGAGTTAATTTCTCAGGGCTGTATGATACATGAGTATCGGCCAGGTATGAGAAATTGAGCACCTATTTTACAAAAGGCTACGAGCATATCTTGCAACACCTATTTATAAAAGACTATGAAGACATTTTCCAACCCTTATTTAACATAGCAGAGATGGACTACGACCACTTTTTCACCCCATTTTAACATAGAAGAGATTTAACCCCACATAGTGCATAAGTCCACGATCCATCCCCTATTTAACATAGTAGAAATTACACTACGCTATGACCCTCCAACACAAGGCTACGACCCCTATTTAACACAGCAGAGATTACACAGGAATACGGCACCTTTTTCTAACCCCTAATTAACATGGCATGAAAGGCAATGAACACATTTTTCACCCCTATTTAGCATTGAATTTCATTCACATTATGAAAGACCCCAAAATATACTTGGGGTTGTTGCGAATTTATTTTGAATTTAATCTATTACGTAAGAGACTATGAGCCATATAGACATGCAATAGCAGACTATTTCCCCAGCAATCGTGGTGTATTTGCTAGCCATGGTATGTGGATTATTATTAAACTCTGGGTTTTGGTAGATTATGATGAGAAAAAACGACAAGGCTACAATTAAGTCCCTATTTATCAAGGCAGAAATTACGCCCTCCAATACTATGAAAGGCAATGACACATTTTCCCAACCCCTATTTAATATAGCAGAGATACATGTAGACACACACACACTATTTAACATAGCAGATAGGCTACCCCGTGAACGTATTTAACATAAAGATTAACCCTATTTTCCAACCCTATTTATGAAAGACTGGGGGAGTTAGGAACCACGATCCAGAGTTTATTGAACACCTTGTGGGGAGGCTATTAAACGGGCCTGGCTGGAGGCTAGCAATCACGTGCATAAGTGCATTGACTGTGTTTACCGCTGGATCATTTCGTACGCGGCGCTATTAGTGTTGGATGTGCGACGTTAAACAGCGAATTGTGGGTAAGTAATTGTTTACTGTTTTTTTAAAATATAGCATTGTAAAACGTAAAGGCTAATAGTCTTTTGCTCCAAATAGACTGCTTAATTTTATAAGTTAAACAAGGCTTGTACGTGGTGTAAGGCACACCGTACACCACCCTATCTTGGCTTCCAGTGGTGTATTACTGTATTTTACTTAACCCTCAGAACAATGGCTTTTATCTCGAGGTAAAAACTCAAACGGTGAAACATATTGAAATTTCACATTTGGTATTATGGCGTCTAGTAACATATAAGAGGGTCACAGACATATTGTACCAGGGTCCTTGTAGTGTTCCAGAAGGAGTGACAGCTTTCTGGTCTTAAACAGGCTTGTACGTGGGGGCGGCGAATATTTACCGCATGTGGCTTATTGTCCACTGGCGTTCGAGGAGGCCCCCGGCCATACTCTTTTAATATACTATTTTAGTGGCGTATTGCTCGCGAAATTTCGTAAAAGAACAGTGGTGTATGAGGGGGAAAAGGCTACGCCGTCTTTTACCTTGAGGTCAGAGGTGAAATATTTAACAGTGTATACCTCGTAAATGACGAAACATATAGAAATGCGGTTTTCGGTTAAGAATTAAGACAGCCGAGGGGGCATACATGAAAAGACGGCGACCTCAAGTTCAAAGGTGAAATATTGAATTGACTATATTTCGTAAACGACGCAACATATTAAAATACGGTTTTCGGCTATCAATTAAGAACGCCGAGGGGGCATATATGAAAAAACGGTGACCTCGAGGTCAAAGGTCAAATAGTTAACAGTGTATATCTCGTAAATGGTTAGACATATTAAAATTCTATTTTCACATTTGGTATGTGGACATTGAACACCATTTGTGAAAAAAGTTGTGACCTCGAGGACAAAGGTCAAATATTTAACCCTGTATATCTCATAAACGGCGAAATATATTGAAATGCGGTTTTAACTTTCGGTAAGAGGGCATTGAATACTATTTATGAAAAATAGTAATCTCGAGGTCAAAGGTCAACTATTTAACCCCGTATATCTCGTAAACAGCGAAATAATTGAAATGCGGTTTTCAGTTTCGGTATAAGAGAATTAAGTTATATATGTGAAAAAAGTGGTGACCTCGAGGTCAAAGGTCAAATATTTAACCCCGTATATCTCGCAAACAGCGAAATATATTGAATTGCGGTTTTCACTTTCGGTAAAAGGGCATTGAATACTATTTGTGAAAAAATAGTAATTTCGAGGTCAAAGGTCAAATATTTTACCCCTTATTATTCGTAAACAGGGAAATATATTGAAATGCGGTTTTTATATTTGTAATTATGGCTTCGAGGGGGGTTATGAAAAAATGGTGACCTCGATGTCAAATGTTAAATATTTAACCGGGTATATCTCGTAAACAGTACAACATATTAAAATTTGATTTGCATTTTATGTAAAAAGCGAGGACCAGCTTTTGTAGTACATACAGCAGAGCGAAAGGTTTGTTTGTTTTATGCGGTGAAAACAAGGCTATTATTATTATTATTATTATTATTATTATTATTATTATTATTATTATTAGTGTTATTATTAACCACCTATAATTTTTTATTATTTTCAGATTCGACATTGAGGGTTAATTATAATATTAATAACACGCTATTACAGAAAAGGGTTCCTGGTGGTTTATAGTAAAATAGCTTGTTAATTATTAGTTTAATACGCTATCAAAGAAAGGCTTCCTTGTGTTCTTTAGTTATAATGAAGGGTTTTAATATAGTCACAGAATCACAATATTATTATAAGCGCTTTTAAGATAATGGTCGGTTAATAACTGTGGAAATAAAATCTCCACCAACGGGTGAGAACCTTATAGCATGGTTGGAAAAAGCTATGAGGGAGCTGGTAGAGCATTTAATGGTAAAGGTACTTCCCCATCACCAGGTCGGGCTAACTTTCATCAACCAGAAACATCCCGATAAACCGTTCTACCTATCATTTAGAGCGGGTAGAAATATGAACGCTGATAGTGTCTGGAATGCCCTAGAGAAAGTCATTCAATCGAACACGTCGTTTTTATACCAGGACCGATTTGTGGTTAATTTTCACCATGTCGAACTAGCTGTGGGGGAGGGGCGTGTAAAACAAAATTTCGCATCCACTTCTGAGTATATGGCACACAACAGGGGTATTGTGCGTATCAAAAACAATGATAATAGCTGTCTGGCTCATGCCTTAGTTGTAGCAAAAGGGTTGGTTGACAACACAGACAATGAAAATGAGAAACATAAGTATCGTCATCAGCGCCCGAAAATTATGGCATTTGAAGTGTCTGCGTTCTGCAGAAATGCCGGTGTGTGTTTAGCGAGCGGTGGTGGTATACCTGAGATGCGAAAATTTCAGGATTATTTGACGGGCTATAATATAACAGTATATAATTGTCTATCTGGCGAAGAAGTGTTATTTGAAAGGCACGCTGACGGGAGAAGAATTAATTTAGTTTACACTGAAAATCACTATGATGTGATTACAAATTTGTCAGCTGCATTCTCGTGTAATTACTATTGTGAAGAGTGCCATAAGAAATTTAACACTAAGGAGAGGCATGCAGCGAAGTGTAAGGCTCTGTGCGCTAAATGTCGGAATAACCCGCCATGCACACCCACTAATAAAGTAATTTATTGTAAAGACTGTAATAGGTGTTTTTATAATGCAGAATGTATTGCCAATCACAAACGTACAAATTTATGCAGTACTCTAAGGTGTTTACTATGTGTTTGAAAGCATATGCAATAAAAAGGGGCGTAACTCTCACGTTTGTGGGGAGTCGTTTTGCTTAATATGTCGTAATATGATGCCTCCAGGCCATTCATGAAATATTCAACCTATTCGCGGGTGTATTCCACGCAAGTGGGTAATTATGTTCAATGATATTGAGTGTCGGCAGGAAAAGAAAGTAGCCGCAGGGGTATTAGAACACGAACACGCATGCCAGCAGGTGTGTTATAAGTGTAATGATGGTGAGCAGTGTAATATATGCACAATAAAGCAACGTGTATTTTACGGTGAGAGTTGTATTGAGGAATTTCTCGACTTTATTACCGTAAGAAGACCAGGTGTTAATAAAATAATTTGCATTGCCCATAACCCCAAAGGATATGACAGCCATTTTATACTTCGTGGAATGATGCTTAAGAAAAAATGGACACCCCGAGTTATTATGCAGGGATGTAAAGTTATGTCCATGGAGTATCTCTGTTTAAAGTTTATCGATAGCCTAAACTTTTTCCCCATGGCATTAAGTAAACTGAGCGAGGCGTTTGATTTACCCACAGCTAAGGGGCACTTTCCCCATCTGTTCAACAAGCTGGGTAATCAGAAGTATTGCGGGGCTCTGCCTGGAATAGCTTTTTATAATGTGGGTCATATGAAGAAAAACCAACGGGAAGAGTTTGAGAGATAGTATATGGAGGAGAAAGTGAGGCTGGGTGATACCGGGTTCGTGTTTAAGGAGCAGCTAATACGTTATTGTACTGAAGACGTGAATATTCTTCGCGGTGCGTGCGTGAAATTTATGACTGAGTTTCACAATCTAACAGGGGTTAATCCCTTCCTCGATACAATAAGTATAGCCAGCGCATGTAATTTAGTGTTTCGGAAAAGGTTCCTCCAGTCAAACACTATTGGTATTATCCCACACAATGGGTATAGACTGAGGGATACCCAATCTATAGGGGCTATTCAGTGGTTGATACATGAGGCCCACCAATTAAACACTCATGTTCTGCATGCTACTAATGGGAGCGAGGCAGTGATTAGAGGTAATTTTAAGGTCGATGGCTACGCACAGTATCAGGGTGCTGAACATATATGGGAATACCAGGGCTGTCTATGGCACGGCTGCAAGCGTTGTTACCCCACAGCGCGTGATAATCCCGTGTACAACGACCCCTACAGCACTTTTAACACGCGCTATGAAAGCACCCTTACTAAAATGGCGCGTTTGAAAGAGCTAGGGTACGTTGTACTTGAGACGTGGGAATGCGAGTGGCGGCACTACCTCCGCGAACACCCCGACGTGCACGACTTTGTACGAGCTCACCCCTTGACAAAGAAATGCCCAATTAGACCTCGCGATGCCCTGTACGGAGGTCGAGTAGATGCCACTAAGCTGTACTACAAGGCAAAAGAGGGGGAAAAGGTAAAATGCGTCGATATAATTTCATTATACCCTTACTGTTGTAAGGTTAAGAAGTACCCTGTTGGCCACCCGAAAATTTATATAGGCAATACTGAGTGCCCGGAATTGAGGCATTTGAGGGAATAATAAAATGCACCGTCTTGCCACCGGAGAACCTCTACCACCCTGTTCTCCCCAACCGTAGCGGAGGTAAGTTATTATTTCCTCTCTGTCGGAAATGTGCTAACACTCACTACACAGGAGAGGAGTGTACACACAGATGAGGAACGATCCCTGACCGGTGTGTGGGTAGTGGACGAGGTACGAAAGGCAGTCCAGAAAGGTTACAAGGTGCTTGAGAAGCACGAGGTGTGGGAGTATGAAGTCGTTATGTACGACCCGGAGACGAAAGAAGGCGGTCTTTTCACTGATTATATTAATTTGTTTATGAAGGTAAAGACCGAGTGTGGTGGGTGGCCCAGCGAGTGTGATACAGCCGAACAGCGAGAGGCCTTTGTTAAAGAATACTATGAGAAAGAGGGTATTCAGCTAGACCCTGATAAGATCGTGAAGAATAAGGCAAAAAGAGTATTGCTAAACTCGCACTGAACTCGTTGGGGTAAGTTCACTCAGCGCGAAAATCTGGAACAGACGAGTATTATCAGCCTGGCTGAAGAGTACTTTAATAAATTAACCGACCCTAATATTGAGGTCAAATCATGCATTCCAGTAGGCGATGAGATTCGTCTACTGAACTGGTCAGTTGACGACAGTGTTGCGGAGTCGGCCAAAAACACTAATGTAGTAATTGCAGCATGCACAACAGCCCACGCCCGGTTAGAGTTATACCATTACCTGGATTTATTAGGTGAACGTGTATTCTACTACGACACTGACAGTATTATATATATTCAACCGGATGGGGCACCAGACTTAGAGGTCGGCGTTTATCTTGGAGAGTGGAAAAATAAGTTGAGCGCATATGGTGCTGACGCGTATATAAGAGAGTTTTGCGCTGGCGGGCCGAAATGTTACGCTATGATGTAATAAATCCAGCGAGTAATAAATCTAAGTGTAGTTGCAAAATTAAAGGTATTACGCTGAATAAT
>JAGDQP010016767.1:0-39919 GCA_022664845.1 Lepisma saccharinum
AATAACACCAACATAAACAAACGAATGCGGAAGACGAGGATTAAACGAGACAGTGAAGAGATTTCCAACTACGGGAACACTATAGAGACTTAGCCACACATCGTGCAAGATATTTCCAACACTAAACGAAATACCGACATCGCAAAATGCACGGCATACGAAATCAATGAACATAGTTATAAACAGCTAAGGGATGGTTTAATCCCACTTGCATATTAAGAAAATGAAATCGTAATAAAAATAGATACAAATATGGAGCATTAAGAGTTGTAATGCTGCGATTGTTACAATTTTGCCTAAAGTTCATAAATAAGTTCAAATTTATTCTTGACTTTATACCTCTTGAGAGGACTTAAAGTTTAGGGAATGTAAACTCATTGGAAGAAAACTCACTGATTACAAAACAGAATATTTAATACTTTTAAAGACGGGGATGAGAAAACCTTAAACTAAGATTATGGATCATGGGTCTGTAGTATACTGACAATTTTATAGCTACCATTCCACTTACCACCAATTAACAACAGCAGCAGCACAGCCAAGCCAACCAAGAACGAAGTCGAGTCCAGGCTCGAACCAAGGTCTCTATGGTGTAGAGAGACTTGTATAACAGAGACATGGCCAAGTAGAAGGAGGCCAAGTTACACTTGATTACTTAAGCACTGTCTGTCTGTCATCCACCTCCCCGGCAGTTCATCAACTCCCTTCCTTCTCAACACTCTCACGTCACCTTCCTGGTGGCTCTCTCCATTCCCCAAAACCGCTGAATTGTTAGAAGTTCATTCGCACAAATGAGGAAGCTTTCGATCAAGAAGACAAGCAGCCAGCCAGGAATTACAGTAATGTAGGAACTTAAAACGTAGCACATACTTTGTTTCGAAATAAAGAGGCGATGAACTGGCAAGGAACGAAGCTGAAGAGACTGGCTTGGCTGCGAAATACAAAATCGAAATAAAGTACTGCACGGCTTGTAACAGACCAAATCCGTATTGAAACAATAGCTGTTTCAAAATTCATGGAGTGGTGCCATCACCTGGGTCCCACGAGAAGTGGATGGAGGTGATGGGCGAAGATTCGAAGATATCTGGTACATCTAAAAAATGCAGATTTTGAGTCTCAGCCAACCTCCCCGAACGGATTTCCAGGGCTTTAGGGAGATTGGAGAGAGATGCGGGATGGCATACATATTGTTTCAAGTTTTAAAATTGTACCACCGCATGTCCTGGCTTCGATATTCATCACTGGTACTTCCTGAAAATTGTCGGAGATTCACACATGCTGCATAGCTGCGAAAGTTCAGTTTAAAAAAATATTTTCCAGGACTGCTCCTCATGATTGCCACGATTTCTGATTAGAAGAGTGCAGCAACGGAGAGTTTTATTCCTCCGTGTCCCCCCTTTTCTACGGTGACACCCCCTTACGACTGACTAGCGTAAGAAAATAGAACGCGAAGAAGTCCTCGCGGGAGTCATGAGGCAGTTCACAGAGCAATTCTAATGGAGATTCACCTTTTAATTGTCAGAAAACAAAACTAAGTAAAATAAGCACGTATCTGTCCAGTGGGCAGACAAGCCGTTTCGGACGATGATGCAACGAGTGAAATAGGAAATACTAAGTACTCTTTAGAAATAAAACGAAGCTAATTTGGGAGAAACATTTATAAACTTTATATAGCCAAAACGTAAAAGAAAGGGAAACAAAACAAGAACAAAGTACTGTTTTTGAACGTTATGGGGAGCCAAGTCCCTCGTTTGTTAACATTGAATTTACAAGAAAAATATATGAAACAACAATATTTAAGTTCAAAATCAATTAACATTATGTTTGCAACACCTCTGCCACCCTGTTTTCTAGATAATTCTCCGTTTTTATTGTCAACTGGGTGTTTACACCTAAACTTGTTGATGATTCAATTATTTTCGTTTTCTCCTGATTCTTATTTTACACAAACTTTCTTGCCCATAACAAATCATAGCTGCTTATTAGAAATCATCACCACATTTATGTGACCTGATTTTGACAGTGCCTTGTCTGCGCCTGTTGGCGTTTGTAATTAAACTTAAGAATTTAATGGGCTTTCGAGATTACAACAATATGAACTATTTCGGAGAATCTAGTATTACACATTTGTTGAAGCTGATAGGGTCGGCAGGGTATGATTTGAGTGAAGAAATACCGAAACAAGTACAAAATTTGTTTACCTAACCATTTTATTAAAGTGCACTGTTGTTTTTATTTCTATTTACTTTTAATATATATATATAAAAAAACTTCGCTCGAGCGAGAATTCAAGTTTTGGATCGACCTTCCCACTGGGTCGAAATGATTAAAGAATTTTTTGTGGCAGGAGGAAGAGAGCTCAGTTTGGAAAGTAAACAATGAAAGAAAGATCATTTGAGATATGAAGTTGATGATGCGACCGGTCTCAAAGAGTGAGAATTTTGCTCAGAACATAGATGAAAGTGTGGGAAATTATGCCTGAAGAGCTCTTGTAATTTAAATCAATCAACACAGCGTTATCAGACTTTAAACATACAAAATATTGCTCTATTGACTGTTACGTTTACCTCGTACTAGATGCTAATAAAATTGTTAAGATCTGCAGATCTACACTACAACTTATAATTCTACTTAACTAACTAGACACACATGTATTACATGTCCCGAAGTACTGAACTACAAGCTTACATACTTTAATGATCGACTATGGCCATGTCTAAATAATTAATTACCCTCATTACATTAAAATATCTTTGCGCACGATTACAAAAATATTATATATCAGCCAATACATGAATTGTCAAATAAAATATTGGAATGTGCGCGTACATACGAGAATTTATACGCAGCTGCTATCGCATTCGAAGCGAGATTTAAGGCAAAGGAAGACGATATACACAAATAATTACAAATTATTTGGGAAGGAATAGACATAACGATTTTATGCATGACCGCGTTTCTCGGCTTATTTTAAAACAATTGTTGGCCAGTATTCTTTTGGCTCTCCATTATTTTGTGTGATATACCGGTAAATAACACGCTTGGTTGCAGCAGTTTGAATGATACTTGATATGTTACTTGATACTGCGACAACGTACAAAAAATTCTTACTAAACCAGAGGCAAAATATTTATGTATATATTAACTGTTACAGCTTACAATTTAAAAAAAAATAAAACAGATTCTGAAGAAACGTTCCTACTTCTGGAAGTTACTATAATACACACATATACACTCCAACAATTCATGATACAGTTCTTGGAGAGTATTTGGAACCGCTTGTTGCCAAAAAGAAATCAACGTTGCTGTTCGTTTTTATTATTATTATTATTATTAATAATTCACCCATGATGCTAGCGGAATTATCTTTTAGTTTCTGAGAAGAAAAAAACTTGTAATCCATTTTAATTTTTAAGTTATAGCAATTCACTGCGATGCGCTGCATCGCTTTCCCCAAACGAATGGCCATGTCTTGAGGTATCGAGAAAAAGAATGTAGTTAGCCGAAAGTATTCTCTTGTGCAGTTAATCAAAATGCTGAGGCGTCCATTAGATGCATCCTACATAATATTTGAATTTGGGCCTTCGGACTGCCAGCAGAATTACTTGAAACAACCCTACCTGGTATAATGATGGAATTCGTAACATCTTCCGTGCTGCAGGCGGGTACAGAACCTGTGGCTGATTTCCAGAGGAGTACACTTGAATCGTCAATATAAGGCACATTGCACAAATGTTATTATAGCGTTCCGGAGATATACATAGGGAGTTCATCGACGAAGCAGGGATATGCACGATAGGTCACACTAATACGTTAGTCACACATATTACAAGAGTAACTTAGCACTATAGAAAAATGCAGGTTCATTTTTCTCTTCTCAAGAAGTTCAGAAACTGTACGCCACTCTTACATTTTCCAACTCTCAACTGCCCTGATTCTTCGTGTGTTCCCTTGTTCCTCGTGTGTATGTCCCCTTTCTCCCTCTCCTCTTATCTCTCTCTCTTTTTCTCTCATTCTCTCACAAATTCCGTCACCTTCTGTTTTCTTTCAAAGTGCCCAACCTCAAAAATGGTCATCTGGTCATTTCTTCCAAAAGCGAAATTGGGTAAGGCGAGAAGAAGTGACTCGCAATAAATATGTCAATTGCTTCTCTGGCAATAGCAGCGTGTGCGGTTCTCGTTCGTCGCTCCAGAAAAAAAAGATTTCAAAAGGAAAAGCAGTCTTCGAGGATTTCTCAAAACAATTTAAAAAAAAAGTGTCCTATAAGATCATATCAAAACATATTTGCAACATTAAAAGATAGAATGGATGCAGATTGTCACAATATTATCAATATTATATTTAGGTAGGTTTACGTTAAACACAAATTGACATTTACTTGCAACCAGAAAGGATGTCACCAACGTTTTTATTCAGGTAATTACGACAACTCCTTAAAGGTGGTACTTCAAAGACTCTCATCGAGGTTTCCACTGAAATTATAGTGTTCTCAGCAAGAAAGTAATACATAATGGAGAAAAAAGAAGACAAGAATATAAAGAAAGGAATACAGGAAGAAAGAACATATTATTATTATTATTGAACATATTCATAGTACATACTTAAGATTTTTTTTTTTTAATTTTAGCACTAATTACTTATGACAATGCTTATGCACAACTTATAGCACTATATTTGTGATCTTTGCTTCGTTTGGTTCAGATTCTCCGGCAATTGTTTTGGTGCAATGAGGATTTGACTGAAATACTTTTGGGAACATACTGCACATTATCTACTGTATTATATTGTGAAAAGTATTTAATTGTGGATAGATAACAATACTTATAAAAAGTTTTAAAAAAGATCTTAACCTTTTAATTCACGGCTATTGTGTGCTTTAATTTTATAACTGGTAATTCTCATTCGTTACTATGTAAAGGATATTTTCTTTACGTATTCTTTTTTTTTTCTTTTTTTAATTATTGAAGTTGAATAGTGTATGTTTCACAGTAGATGGTGCATGAAAGGTACTGGCTCTCAAATGGTCGTAGAATGGCATTACAGTAAAAAGATCAAACAGTAAACTTTCTTTACAACTTAAACGCATTTCAAACGTATTTCATATTCTTCTCCTGGACTTTAGTTTCGTAATTGTATTGCGTAAGTAGTGTGTGTAAAACTTGAAGCTAATTTCATAGTTATATTTGTTCTCAACCACTTCTTTCCATTACCATAAAACCAATAGAATGGAATAATGCAGTCAAAGTTATATGCGTTGCAACTGGAAGTAAATATTACATACACAGAGTACAATAGAACGTAAATAACTTTTACGATAAATATTCTTTCGTTGAAGTAATATAAAAGGATATAAATTATCTTAAGTTAATCAATTGCTATACGTGTTCTTTCTATCGTACCATACTTCAAAAAGTGATTGCATTTAACGCAAATATGGAGACAATTGTGACTAGCAAATTGGGGTTTTACTGCTAAATTTGACAGAAATATTGAAAAATATAATTACGACTCATTTTCCTTTTTAATATATGTTGCTATATATTTGAAATTACATTTAATGATTAAGATCAGATCTTGATACTTGAGTAAAGTGACAAAAAATACATTGATAACTTCCCAATATCACAGAAAAAGTTACTTGCTTCAAACAAATGCACTAAAGCGTTAAGAATATAAGCAATTACTGACTTATTTAAATGTTCTACATTCAAAACCAATTTTCTCACCATCAGGTGATCCGTTTAATTCGACGGACGGTACCATTAACTTAGTATACTTGTTATTATTTATGTCGTGCAAGAATGCCGTAAAAGTACACAAACAACTTCATAGTTAATTTATAGTGTAATAAAACGCATAGCACAGTATTCATTGCACAACTACACTTAATTGAGAAGATTAGCATTTACATAAACTGTGCATGTCGAATTTTAGGTTATATGACTGTATGGCGCGGCATGGAGGGAAAAGTTATTGTCCCTTTTTCAAATCTGCCAGAGTTAGAAAAAGAAATTGTTGAATTTCAATGGTACTTTCTAAGATATTGTAAGTGTGTGCGATAATGGTATAGATTACTGGTCAGGTTGGTGTAGGCAGGGGTCTACATGTTATGAATTAAGTGCTACTGTAAATTGATTAAACAGAAAAACATTTAACATGAGAACTTTCTTGAAGATGGAGAAGCATACACTTTCATCGCACCAATTTAACGAAGAATTTTGTGATTTTACATATCTAGAACTTTTGCATGAAGGAAATAGAAATTGAAGAGTACAGGGAAAGAAGGCGGTTTATGTGCGTTTAAAAAATGAATTTGCTCTCGTAACAGGTACTACAGAATGCCAGCTAACACCTCACAAGTAGACCGTCAATATATTAGGTCTGCTTGTCAGAAAGTTTCAATCCAAAGGCGGAAGTTATAGCACTTTTAAGAGTATGAAATACATGGGAATAAATGGGAGAGTTAGATTTTAAAATGCGTTTAACGAGAAATCACCTTTCATGCACATACTCCCTTCTTTCCTGTACTCTTCAATTATATTAAACCTTTAGTGCATTTTGACAAAACACTGTTAAAAATTTATAAACCATGCTGTGAATTCTCAGGAATGTTCCCCACATTTTTATTTTTAGTATTTCATGTTGTTTCACTGTAATCAAGGAAAACTCAGAGACTTTTCATATGATTAGCTGGATATTTTCAGTTTTAAGTTCTGCACATGCGCAGAATGAAAAAAAATGTTTGTTATTGTAGTTGTGCATGCAATTTTGATCGAGAGTTTGTTGCCTCCATTTGGATAAGTATAGGGTCTACTTATTATGGTAGTAATGGGAACTAGTTTTAGTGAATGTTTCGGAAATTTTTAACAGTGTACACTTCAAGGTGGGCGTTTTCTAGAAACCAAAAAATGTGTCATCAACGTAGCTTCATCGATTTAAAAGATATACTCGGACAATGTATTTTCCGCGGCGCACGAAATAGTAATGTTGTTCTTACAAATTCGAACCAAGGTGCTTGAAACTTTCAGAGAATAAAGTTTTTAACCATTAAATCTTTATGTCTGTGCCTATCTTTTTGTTTTCTATGATTTTCATTTTTGAAATAGCATAATTGTTGTAAATATGCAAAGTTACACCATTGAAGCTGTTTAAATGGTGGCTTGCGTTTTGCGACCGTGTATTTTACGACTCGTCTGTTCTGCGACCCAGAATAATGATTCATAGGGAAATGCAAATTTTGAACTTGTTATAACATTTAACAAATAAATAAATAAATATTAACTAGATTTATACATTTTGGTCTTTTAAGACATGTAAGAAACTTGTTGTATATTTCTGGTCAAGTACCAATAGTCAGGTTTAAGTAGGTTAGATTACCAATTTCATTTCGGAAGCCAGATAAATGCAGTTTGGGAGACAACGGAATTCGTTTTGGGAGACATCCGAATTCATTACTTTTACAATTTCACATACATTGAAATGGTAAACCAACTTCGTACCGATAATATTAAACCACACAAATGTCACGCACAGATACGAATTAGTGCCGAGTAAGCAGCGGCGAGCTAAGGTGGGTTATAATCTCCCGCTTTTCATTCAGTTCATCAGATTATTTCTTCCATCTTATTTTGTGTTTTCTGCTTTAATTCCTCGTTCTACATATTGCTATGCCTGACGAAATGGTAAGCATGATCATCTGAAAGAACTGTAGGAATAACAGACATGACCAACTGGGAGCAGCAGGCGTTAAAACACTTTCCTCATCCTAACTAGCATCTTTCAGGTGTGAAAGGACACGTAGCAGCAAAGACGTTACCCATTAGACAAAACACGAAATCCATTAGATATTCTTCAGTAAAGCCAAATCTCATTTGCAGATTAGTTCTAAATAGCATTATCGGTACATAGAACACAAACGCGTGATTTATGCAACTCTTCTTTATTTTAACGCATACTCTATACGTCTACATACTACGGACTACCATGACAGAGAGAGACTGTAACTATGGACTTATTTACTAGTTACATGTTATACCAAATTCGCATCAGAGAGTATTTAAACAGCGCGCTCCATGACAACCCGATGACGTAATGAGGCATAGTCAAGTGTTGCAAGGCTCAAATACAACTAACACAAACAAATAAATAAAATTACTAAATGACCATCCAAGCACATATGTGTGTGCTCTAGTGATGAGCACTAGAGTCTTGGTCTTGCAGTTGTGGTCTTGGTCTTGTATGCAAGACCAAGACCATACCTGCAAGACTCGCGCAAGACCAAGACCAACCTGCAAGAGTTGTGCAAACCGTGTGAGTGGATCCGAGAATCATGCCGCTGTTACTGTAGCATACTAAACTAAGCTTACACTATTCGCTACTGTACACTACTGTACTCCTGTACACTAAATTTACAATAGAAGGAAAAAGTTTCTGTTAAGGATAATTTGGATAAAGGGCGAAAGGAAGTCTGATGTCCTGTCTTTTCTGATGCTAGGTTTGTCGTGGTACGATTTATTGATTAGAAAAAGGTGGATTATGGTCAGTTCGGAGTCTGTACTGATTTGTGTAACCAAGTCTTTGTGTTCTAAGCTACTGGTCGATGTTATAAAAGTATGTTGATATGTGTTATTGAAAACTGAGTTCTGCTCAATGTGTTATGCTAAGGAGAATTGAGTCTGCTCATTATCGTCAATTATCTGGGTTTGTGGACATGATTGCTTCTTAGACGAAAACAACAATACTAAGTTTTAGTTAAACACAATATCCGTGTATTTTTGGTCTTCCTTTGGAACTTACCTGGAGCACGGAGAGTGGTAAATAATTGGAACAGTGTCTAGAAGATGGCAGAGAGCACAATTCTATGAATTGTTACAAAGTAAAAACTGTCTAAGTTATTTTGGCCATCATTTTCGATAACCCATGATTGCATTGTGTGAAATCTTACGAAACATAGTTGTGTGCCTAAAACAGCATGTAAACTAGAAGCAAAATAATAATATGTTAGTGAAGTTGTTCAAATTAAAGCGAAATTGAGCTTCGGTAATTCTGTTCTCTACACTTCCATGAAGATAAACAATATTACATTAAAACATATTTCCGTAACTATTGACGCATTAAGGCAGGCAATGATACGCATAGGTTTTACTATTCCCTATATCCTATGTAAAATTTACGTATGAAACTTATGCACTTCTTAAAAGCAAGGCTTGCAAGACTCTTGCAAGCAGTACCAAGACCAAAACCAAGACTGAGCGAAGGAGACCAAGACGAAGAATACCGATGCAAGGCCAAGACCAAGACTGGGCGTGCAAGACCAAGACCGTAGCGGTCCTGGTCTTGCTTTTGCTCATCACTAGTGTGCTGCATTTGGAAACCAGTATACTAATCCATCCTTCTAGGAAAGTTTTAAAAGCAGGTTCCCAGAATGAAACCTTTTATCTACCATAGGTTAGCTTTGGGGTACCTCAGACTTCCAAGTGACCGAGTAATGTTGTTGAATACATAGTGTGGATATAAAGGAACTGTTTAAGACGACGACGATTCTAAAATAAGTTGATTCGTCACAAAATGCATGATTAATTTTGCAGGGTTGCAAAGTGCATGATCGCAAAACGCACAGACTCATTCCAACAATCAAGAAGATTTCTCATGGACTATGTAATTTGTCTTGGACGTGTCATAACCTGTAAATAGCTACAAAGTTTCCTCCCAGAAAGACCTTCACAGGGGGTTGATTTTGTAGACAGAGCATTAAAGTTTCATATAAGGAAAGGTATCGATACATTAGAGACATCTAGCGTGGAACATTGTCACTTTACGCCTTGTCATCTTAATACAATTCTTCGTCTACTCTTTCACCGTCTAATAATATTTGTGTAGTTCCAACCCCAAGCGCACATACTTTTCGTACAAGGCTTATTTTTCACAAAACCTATCAAAGTGGTGCAACGAAGTAAGCCACATTTCTTCCGTATCGGAGAATGCAATTTTGTTATGAAAGCTGGCTAGTCAAACATTTTGTGACTACTTGCATGTAGTCTTGCCTAGTCAAATTTGAATAAGGGATCCAGTCACAGGTAATGTATAGGCTCTTTATTCTTTTTAATTGATACGGTTTGACATTTCAAGCAAACAAAAAACTTGAAAATCAGCAAAAGTAAAAACAAAGTTGCTACAAAAGCACCAACCTTGACCTTTATAATGAGTTCTTGATGATATTTTTTATGATGATGATGACAATCAATATTATAACATTAAATGTGTGAAGAGATTTACGCATGTTTATATTACGTTATGTAAATTCTTATTTTCTGTTTATACTCATGGTCAACAGATAGCCGCATTTTGTTTAAAAAAAAAGAAACCAAAAACTTAGATACTGGAGGTTTATTGCTTTTATACAATGGGTTATACTTTGCCGAATTAGACATAGGATTATTGTTTTTATATACTGACATACGTTTAAAGAAATTGCTTAAAGGATTTTAGAAAGAATGGCACATGAATATGTATTCTAGCATATATTAGTGTGAGCCTTCGTTACGAGTAGTAGAAGAGCGATTCGGACATAAATTTGACTGCTCACATCGCAGAGTGAGCAGAAGCCTTGTCATGGTTGAGGAGGAGAACCCAGAGGTAATGACCTCCTCTCACAGATTTTCTTTAACTCTTCTGGCAGGCAAACGATTACTATTCAAATAAACATTAACAGTCTTTAAGTCTTCAAGAGGAAAAGTGTTAACATGTTCGTTTTTCCGAAAGAAATCGTCACCATTCACGGTTCGTGTCACTTCACTTTCACAGGAGGTTTCTAATTCGGAAATATTCGAACTGAAGACCTTCGCATCTTTTTCTCGATTGTACTCATAAACACCTCTTGTGATGATATTTCTTATACGCCGTCAGGAACCATTTGCAATTACTTGGATCATATTGAAGCAGCATTCCATATAAGCTTCCAGCTGCTCTTCCGACAACTAATGTACCACCTAGGAAACGCTCTTTTTTCACACGGAGATTTTGGTGCAGGATGATATGCACTCATAGCTATGTAGGGCCTAAAGTTCCCTCGTCATGTTGGTATGTCGTC
Organism: Lepisma saccharinum; assembly: GCA_022664845.1. Lineage (NCBI taxonomy): Eukaryota > Metazoa > Arthropoda > Insecta > Zygentoma > Lepismatidae > Lepisma > Lepisma saccharinum. The sequence goes on from JAGDQP010016767.1 coordinate 11,090, forward strand.
TGTGTTTCCGTACGAACAACGTTTTCAACAATTTGCTACATTTTCATGATAACCGTAAGTTCATGGCAAAAATGTTGTTGCCAGCAAAAAGGTCAGGCTTCACCTTTCACAGATGTCCTGCAAAGGAATTTCCGCAAATTACCAGCACCTTGTATGCTTGATTTAGCAGGATCTGAAAACGATCCGTGTAAACTCTCCAACGATTGTGTTCTCACCTGGGGTTCCAAACAACCCTCATTTAAATCATAAAATATCATCGGCCGAGAATAATCTCCAGATAACTTCATGCTAGCAAGTCCGTTTTCACGTCAAAATTTCTAGATTTCAACTGCATTTCCAACAACATTATGTTTATTAATAGGTCTACCAATCGAGTCGTACTTCGCAAATTTAATTCATGAACCTTGTACAGCCACTTACAAAAATAAGTGGAAGTTGGAGTGCTAAGAAGAAATAATAGTTCTTTCCTCCAGGAAAATTGTTTCATTTTACGCCTAATAGTTAGACAACTAAAATGACATTACAAATATGGGCCAAAACATGGCTTGCCAGGATATTCTTCCATTTGGAGTAACAACGAATTGGCTCGTTCAGCTTCATATAGAGAATCACGAGATAAATGGGCAAAAATCAAGTCCTTGTCTTATTCAAACACACACACAGAGAGAGACAGACAGACAGATAGAAAGAAAGAGAAACCATGGAAGAAGACAGGGAAAGAGCCAAAAAAGAAAGGAGAAAACAACGAAAGACGGATAGAAAAATTGCGCAAGACATGGAAATAAAGGAATTTTTAACGCTTAGGAATACACAGTTTTCGTCTCTCTCCCCCTGCCCCCTTCTCTCTCTGTCTTGTATTTTTCTCCTTGTGCAGGATAAATCTCTTTCAGTAGCAATCGCGAACATCATTTACAGCGTTTAATTCCTTGAAGAAAATATTTCGAAAGCCGCTCGTGGAATCGATCCAAATACCTTGCGAATGAGGGTCTGATGGCTGATTACTAAGCTACACAGACCATAACAAATGTGATGTTAAATCAGCCATTAAACTCGCTACCCTCAACGGTTTAATTATATATATTCTAGATTTCAGAACTATCTTTCAATAAAGTAAATCCCATTGCTGACTGCGCGCTTATTCGTCAATCCCAACCGGCAAGAATAAAAAGAAAATTATTAAAAATTCTGCGTTCAAAGTACTTTTGGCAGAAGTGGGTGATGTAAACATTTGGGGATTTAAATACAGCACCGAGAGCACCAAATGCCAGCTGTCTAGCATCGCGTGTGGGTAGAACGCTGGCTCACGAAATAAAAAACCGGGTTCGATCCCCGGCGGGCAAGGGAGGAGATTTCTTCTTCTTTTTTTTATTCTTAAAAATATTTTTTTAAAAGGTTTTAATTTATTATTAATAATTCGTTTCTTGCATTTTCAAGATTGTTTTTAAAAGCGCAGTTTTTGTAAAAAAAAAAAAAAAGTTAAGGATTTTTCTTCTTGTTTTAAAAAATATTTTTTTCCAAGCTCAAATGTACTATTAATAATTGCTTTGTTCCATTTGTCGTAGATAATATAAAATTAGTGACCATGGGTAGGTTAGGTAAGGTCATGTTCGCTTATGTAACTTTACACTTTCGTTTCTTTCTTACAAAATAAATTCCTATCTGTTTGTGTGAACCTGACCTTACCTAACCTCCGCTAACCCATGGTAACTAAAAATGCACCAAGTTAATACCTGACTAATACTGGTTTGGTCATTGTATTTACAGTCGATGGCGTCGGAGCCTGTCACTATGACGTCGCAGGCACAGAAAATGGTGGATAAGCAGGGCCCCCGATAGTTACGCCCTGTTGAGTGATCTTTCTCCAACTTCTGCCGAGGTCTCCGCATGCAGTTAGTATAGGAATACTAAAAAGCAAGTATCTGAGGCATTCTAGAGGTTTCTATCCGAAGACATTTTCCACTACATCGGGAATAGTGAAAGAAGATGAAAAAAGACAATAGGAAAGTTCAAAGAGTTGACTTTTAGAGAGGGAAAAAAACCGGTGAAGCCGGCAAAAAATCCACTACATCTAAGTTTCTACAGGTATGAATTGACCAGGTTGGTTGGTTGGTATAAATCGGTAGGTATGAATTTGTTAGTTGGAAAGGAACTAACTACTGTCTAGAAGAAGTAATGGGGAAGGGGGGCGAACAACAGAAACAGTGTGAAAAATGTTACCTCAGCTTCCACAGGTACTGGGTTCGTCGCTTCACTGTCGCCGGGGCTTCCCACATACAAAGTCCTGATAGTATGCATGCCACCCCGTGCTGTACTACCGCGGTGACCACTGACCCGCTTCCGCTGATTCACCCATTCAATTTGGCGTGGCTGCTTCAGGTGTCTGTTACAACGCTGAACAAGGCTTCTCTTCAACGGCCAACTACGGACTCTCAACCCTCTGCAGCTCAGATGAAAATCCACAAGCTTCCGGACTTCCGGTCTCCTATGACTGTGCTGTATGCATGAGTACCGAAGATCCGCTCCGCCCACAGTTTCCTCAGCCTTTTGCATCCTGCCCCATTCAACCTGGCACGAGTACTTGGGCTAATAGGTACATCGTCTCGCTGTCGACGGGGTCCCAAACCCCGTGCAGTTGCTACCACGGAATCCGTTCACCACTTCATCGTGCCTCCACTGCTGTCTGTCGTCTCAATGGTCCCATTCGCTCTCCCCACGCAGGCACGATGACTTCCAAACATTTTACTGTTTTCATCCTCAACTTTTGAGTACTGGGCGTAATAATTCGTATGATGCCTTTTTGGTTAGTGGGCCATCGATTCCGCGCAAAATTGCGCTTGTGCCAGATTATCATCTCGGGAGTGTTCCTAGTTAGTGGTACGCCTCGGGCATGAATGTTTGTGTATAATTTTAACTGAATTATAAGAATATCAGTTTATACAGGTTAAAAAGGTATATCAAATTGAACAAGTAAAGCCCGCTTAGGGTGAACAACGTTCCAAAAAGTTCTAGAGCGTCGGTTAGCATTCGGAAAGTCCTAGGATCGATTCTACCATTCTAACTGAAATTTTCCAATATTTTTTATCACCCATACCAGGCAAACGCTGTGATGGTACTTATAAATAGGCCATGTCCGTGTATCTTCCAACACGCTCTCCCAACCCTATCCCGGCTTGATCCCCATATGCCTAAAGTCCTTAAAATAATTTTAAATAAATCCTTCCAAGATCCTTTTACCCCACCCTATCCCGGGCGAGTGTTATGCTTAGACAATATAAATCAATTCACACATGCACACAAATCGTAGACTGTTGATGTGAGTATACGAACATAATATACAGTGTGTCAAGAACACTAATATACCACCGCTCATTCTTCATTGTGAATACTCGGTAGTAGAGCGTTGGCGTAGTATTTGGGAGGTCGTGGGTTCGATCCCAGCGGCGGACCATCCTGACTGAGGTTTTCCAGTGGTTTCCCTCAGTCACATCAGGCAAATGTCGGGATTGCATCTTCAACATAGACCCTGGCCGACACCTTCCCGAATCCTTTCCCCTTCCCTATCTCGATCTGAGCCTTAGATACCTAAAGGCCATAAATAAAATTCAAATTCATTGTCAATTCAAAGTGCGTAATGCTAATTACAGGACATATATATTAAATCCGATTTTAATATACCGTGGAAGAAGGAACTGACATATAGAAGCAGAAATGTTATTTGAAAAAAAAATATATAAGTTAAAAAAAAATGTTATTTGAAAAATAATTTAAAATATTCTTTTATAAAAAAAAATAGACAATTGTATGTGCCATAGACTAATTGCAACAATTTTCTTTTTTTTAAATGTATTTGTCAGGGTTCGAACTCTCGAATATAGGCACGAGAGACCGATACTGGAACCATCAGACCAAAGAGACTTATTTATTCTGATTGTGATTGATTGTAAAATATCGATCTTCTGTTGGGTTGGGAGAGCGTGTTGGAAGATAGACCGCCACGGCCTATTTATAAGTAACACCACAGCGTTTGCCTGGTATGGGTGAGAAAAAATCTTGGGAAACCTCAGTTAGAATGATCGAGCGCTGGAATCGATCCCAGGACTTTCCGATTGCTAACCAATGCTCTAGAACTTTTTGAACTTTTGTTCCCCCCTAAGCGGGCTTTACTTGTTCAATTTGATATACCTTTTTAACGTGTATAAACTGATATTCTTAGAATTAAGTTAAAATCATAAACACAAATATTCATGCCCTAGGCATACTACTAACTAGGAACACTCCCGAGATGATAATCTGGCACAAGCGCAATTTCACAAGGAATCGATGGCCCACTAACCAAAAAGGCATCATACAAAAATTTACGCCCCGCACTCAAAAGTTGAGGATGAAAATTGTAAAAAGTTTGGAAGTTATCGTGCCTGCGAAATCATAGTGACAGGCTCCGTCGCCATCCACTGTAAATTCAACGACCAAACCAGTATTTGCAGGTACTAGCATGGTGCACCGATAAGACGCTGGCTTACTAAATTAAATCACGGGTTCGAATCCAGGCGGGGGCAATATTTTTCTTCTTTTTTCTTTTAAAATATATTTTTATATGTTCACATTTATTATTAATAATTGCTTTGGCATACAAATGGAGGCTACTGAAAGCTAGGATATAAATACATGAACCAGGTCTAGCCCGCAAGGTGTGAAAGGGGGCATGGTGCGTCCGACGGAGTCTGGGTGGCGTGAGAATCAGAGGGGTGCAGCCCCCCGTTAGCAGTAGGTATACGCAATGTAGCATTTTTCCGTATACCCACCGCTAACCATGGCCTGCCCCCCCCCCCCTTGAGTTGCATTTTTAGTTACCAAGGGTTAGCGGAGGTTAGGTAAGGTCAGGTTCACACAAACAGATAGGAATTAATTTTGAAAGAAAGAAACGAAAGTGTAAAGTTACATAACCGGACCTGACCTTACCTTACCTAACCTACCTAATCCATGGTCACTAATTTTGTATAATCTACCACAAATGGAACAAAGCAATTATTAATAATAAATTTGAACTTAGAAAAAAATATTTTTTAAGACAAGGAGAAGATAAACCTTAACTTTTTGTTTTTACAAAAAAACTGCACTTTTAAAAACGATCTTGAAAATGCAAGAAAGGAATTATTAATAATAAATTAAAACTTTTAAAAATATATTTTTTTTAAAAAAAAGAAGAAGAAGAAATCTCCTCCCTTGCCCGCCAGGGATCGAACCCGGTTTTTTATTTCGTGAGACAGCATTCTACCCACACGCCAAGCTAAGCAGCTGGCATTTGGTGCTCTCGGTATTGTATCTAAATCCCAAACGTTCACCCACTTCTGCCAAAAGCACTTTGAACGCAAAATTTCTAATAAATTTCTTTTTATTCTTAACGGTTGGAATTGGCAAGCGGGATTTACTTTATTGAAAGGTAGTTCTGAAATCTAGAATATATATAATTAAACCGTTGAGGGTAGCGAGTTTAATGGCTGATTTAGCATCACATTTGTTATGGTCTGTGTAGCTTAGTAATCAGCTATCAGACCCTCATTCGCAAGGTCTTTGGATCGATTCCACGAGCGGCTTTCGAAATATTTTCTTCTAGGAATTAAACGCTGTAAATGATGTTCGCGATTGCTACTGAAAGAGATTTATCCAGCACAGGGAGAAAAATACAAGACAGAGAGAGAAGGGGGGATGGAGGAGAGACGGAAACTGTGTATTCTTAAGCGTTAAAATTTCCTTTATATGCATATTTTGTGCCATTTTCCTTTCCCTCTTTTCTTGTTTCCTCCTCTCTTTTTTCGCTGTTTCCCCGTCTTCTTCCATGCTTTCTCTTTCTGTTTCTGTCTCTCTTCGTGTGTGTGTGAACAATGCATAGTGGCGACTTCTGCATGATGTCCATATTATCAGTTTGCTTTTCTTTGCATTAATTCCTAGCTCTTAGAACTTAACGTGAATGGAATTTCTCTCCATTTATCACGTCGTTCTCTAAATGGTGCTGAATGAGTCAATTCGTTATTGCCTCCTGGCATACCATGTTTTGGAGCATATTTGAACTGTCATGTTGGTTGTCTAACTATGAGGCGTACAGTACAACAATTCTCCTGAAGGAAAATGCTACTATTTCTTATAATTCCAACCTCCATTTACTTTTGTATGTACATGTGAAATAATTTGGCTAACAGTGTAGCATGTTATATTAACAGAACATTTCGTGAGAAAGAGCTATTAAATACGGAAGCTTTGTGATATTTCTTCTCAACTAAATTTAATTTTTAGTTTATACTCTTATGTTATACTGGCCCATAGAGTGCCCTAACGCACATGAAGAATATGTAACAGGATTGATGCTCTGATTACCAACGTGCAAAAAGCAACTAGTAATATTTTCATTGCAGATCTGTGAAAGAAGCCGTAGCTCAGGCGGGAGCTCTTCTGGCTACGAATCGGGCGGCCCGGCTTCAAATCCCGGTCAGGAGAATGGAGAATTTTCTCGCAGTGTTTCCATACCTGGCGCTCTGAGGTGCACTCAGACTTCTGTCAAATTGAGTACCAAAGTGTGCTTTGTATTTGCTAGGCACCTTGGGAAGAAAACGCGATCGAGACTGACCACCCCACGTCAGTTTGTGTCGAAGGTCAAGAATAAGTAACCACCATGCACCGTTCAAGGTGCGTGCGTATCTTTTTACCCTTTGTACTGTCATTGCAAAGAAATCTCAAATGCTGTTTCTATGTATTACAGAAAAAGGTTGATTTTTATATTGTCATCTGAACTTTTACGCAGTACACCATAGTGCTTTAAAATAAACCATAAATTTATGGGGAAACGTGTGGACCTGACAAGATGATGGTGCCGATGCTATGTCAGGGAAAATCAGTGCCCTTGTCGCTTAGGTGGAGACCGCTGCACTTTGAATGAAAATGTTCAGCTGTTCTTATACAAAGAAGTTTTGTCTAGGAAGAGGACTCCAAACACATTAAATCAATTAGTTGATAAACTACTCAAGACTATAAATTGTACTAAGTGTTATAATTTGAGTTCCACGATCATTTTAAAACTGCGTGAAGAAATTGGAAATTATAATCTGTAGTTTCTTTTGTATACAGATGTTTCAATATACTACGTAAGAAATAAATGATTTCTAATTAGAAGGTAGTAAGTACCCAAGTAGAAGCTAGTAGCACTAATACCCCAATGCTGGAGACATTTATGGATTCCACTACCACCTGAAGTTCAACGTAACGTCACTAAAAACCAATGTGATTTAGCGACTAATCTCAGATGATGACTGCCTACACCAACCCCTAAAATCTCATGTATAAGGAAGGAACTCCTTCGCATATTCTTGTAGAAGTAATAACTATCTGTTGAAGAGCAAGTTGAACTTATTTTTTCTTGTGATGAATCGAAAACAATCTACAAAGAATCTTTTTGAAGATTCTGAATGGAGATGCTTCCTGATAATAAGATATTGTGTAGAAACGATATCAAACATCTAGTTTCATTTTGTTCCAGTTGCAGATATCTTTTATGTTGATACAGATTAAGAATTAAAAGTAAGAAGTATTGAAACGGATGCAGAATGAATTGTTCGGAACAAAAAGATTCTTTTCACCTTGAGGTTGAATAACTGCTACTTTTATCATATTTAGTTCACTTGTAATAAAAATTACTTTAATTAAATCTCTTTTTATTGACAAAAATTACTCTTACTTTTGGTAAGGTGAAACTTTTATCAGTAGTATTTTTAGTATTTCTAGAATCATTTACTCCTTACGATGCCCGCTGAGCTGCAGTAGTTCAGTTGAAGCAGTGTTGGCTGGGTATTCGGAAAGTTCTGGGTTCATATCCAACGGCTGACCATCCTGACTGAAGTTTACCAAAGCTTTTACTCAGTTGTACCAGGTTAATGCAGGGCTGGTGGTATCTTCCCAATTGACTCAGACAAACTTTATCGTCACAACCTCTTCCCTGTCTTATTCCGGCTGAGCCAAAAATGTTTAAAGGTCATAAATACAATTATTTTGTTATCTCTTATGCCCCGTTATATTTAATTACAGAAATGAGTTATTTACAGTCTTTGGTAAATTAGAAAATATCGCTCTATAGGATTTCTATTATTTTTCTTATTTAAATAATTTGTTTATCTTTTTCTTTTAGTACTAAAGCTTGAACGGGTGTCACATTCAACATTGTTTGCTAGATTTGTGTTATGTGAAATTCCACAAGACCGTCGTGATTGAGAACAAGAAGAATTCCTGCTGAATTGGAATAAATTCGCAGAAATTGTTTTGTATAAAAGCTTTGAGTATGATCGGATCATTTTCATTGCAAGTAATCAACGAAGATAATCCCAGCTTAAATGAGTGAACACCGCAGCAATTGTTTCATGATAGTGTCTCTCTTTTAATAAACGAGACGTTTCTTAAAGAGAAAAATATAAAGAAAACTATCTTTCAGCTAAACAATCATACTCTCTGAAGAATCAGCCATAAATTCATTTCTATCTGATCTCCGAAGAATGAATGCATTCACACTAGTTGATATATTTCACTTCACACCTCCTACGTATGCAATCGCGTGCCCATGTCAATCAACTACATGACAAATTTATTTGTCTTGGCACTTATTTGTGCAAATCACCAAAACCACTTTCTAGATGAATTGAATACCAAATGTCAATCACCTTTCAGACATGGTAATTAATTTTATTAGATGCTGTGTGGATCTCACACTATGATAGCTGAAAATGAAGTTTTTTTTCTTATGTGTTTCAAGGCCCTATCAAAAATTGTTGCAAATTAATGTGTATGGTAAGAGCCACCAAGCGTGAGAATACAAAACAACTCACACGAAAAAAAAAAAAAAATCTTTTGTGGCAGAAAAATGAATCCGGGTCAAGTGACCTGTAGTCTGAAGCGCTGAGACACAATCACGGTGGCTGCTGTACTCATATCCTAATAATTGCTGGGATCTTTTAAGAAGAACTTGAAAGATAAAATGAAAGAGGCTTCACTTTAATCATTGTGAGGAAGATATATAATTAAAGTCACTGATTGTAATAATTTTAGATTGACGATGATGGTATCAAACTTTCTTTCTCATATGAATATATGTGTCTAAATACAATACGTACATGTTACGAGTATTCAGCGGCTGAATATAATGTATAGGTTAGCAACACTACTTGTGTAAACTTCTACTCAAGATGCTGTATCTCTGGAGGGGGCTCATTTTCTTAGTCTTCCCTGGCATTAGAGAGATAGTTTACAGCAGCTCAAGTAACCTACTTGTTTAAAAGATGTTATTACGCTGACGAGGAACAAAATGACAAATATGATAATGAATTATTCATTAGAATAACGTGATTTATAATAATCGGTTATTCCAGTTCAACAAAGCACTTAATCTAAGTCATCCCTCATTAAAAGGAAAATGAATGGATGTTATTACACCTCATAGCATAGTTTAACTTAGCCAAGATCTTCAAAACATCCTGTTTACCTATAATTTACAATATGTCACTTTCTTCACTACTTTTAATCATTAGAGATTCTTCCTCTTAAACTTTCTGTTTTCGTGCGTTAAGTAGTAACCTTTCTCATTTATGGTAATTAAAATTAACTTTGTTTACAACAAATGTTTTCATTTAACTTGTTAATTACTCATGCAGCTGTTACTATAACGCTATTATGGTGTTCATTGCATGATTATAAGTGTCTGCACTTTCAGCTTGAAGAGAGAAAGGTCAAATTTATTGAAACCACAAACGAAGCACAGGTTGTTGAACACAGTTTCAAATCCAGAACTCTAATGAGGATATGATTGATGAATGTACACAGCTTCCGCTTAGTCGTCAGCATGTATACGTTTTACTGAAATTCACAATGTACATTACATTGAAAAATCTTACAGGTGCTAATCGAATTCTATATCAGTTTAAAACAAAAGTAAAGCTATCCCCTGTGCGATACGCACGCGCCGTGAACGGAGCATGGGGGATATGGAAGTAATGCTCCACATTTCTTGGCCTATGGTACGAAGTGAGGTGGGGTGGTCAGTCCCACGTTCGACCGCCTTTACCTTCCCAAGGTGCCCAGCAATACCAAGGGCACTCCGGTACTCAATTTGATAGGAGGTTGAGTGCACGGGAACACTGTGAGAAAAGTCTCCAGTGCCCTGGCCGGGATTTGAACCCGGGCCGTCCGATTCGTAGTCAGACGCGCTACCATCTGTTTAAATCTCGTTTATTTAACTTTCATAGAACATTGCGTTTATTTATACGATTGGGATCATTTATTTTTCGATTATCTTTCTTAACCTACTTACGGACAACACAGTTAAAATCACGTCCATGCCCGAGGCGGGATTCGAACTCGCGATCCTGGAGTCGCTAGACTACCGCACTAGCCCGCACGACCACCCGGATCGGCAATCTGAGCCGAGGCGACTGATTATATCAGTTTAAGGATAGAATAAATATTATTATTGTTGAGACAGCTCAATGTATGAATAATTATGAAATAATACAAAAATACGGAGCATTAAGTCCACGTCTTTGCTCTTATTTAAATCCTAACGTGATGTCTGAATCAGGTATGTTAATATTCTAAAGGTTATAAGGTCATTGGTTTGTTTTAGCAAACTGGTAACACTACTTCCTTGTTCTGTTACATTTACTATTCGTTTCTCCGATCGTGGTTACAGAGTTGAACCACTACTTGCACAGATTTGAATATTCGCGAGCTTGTCAATAACTCCGTGGAATTGCTTCCAACCACTCCGAAATTAAGACTCTTGCACCATCTGATGTATTAATGGAAGGTCTTTTAAATTATATATTTTAATTTGAATCTTGAAATTATTTTATGGCTCCAGCCAATCACTGCTGCAATACCTTCCGTTTTTGGTATAGTATAGGGTCATTTATAACATACCGGAATGAGAAACTGTTGCTTTCACACAATCGGTAAGGCCAATATCATTCCCGTGGAAAATCAACATATTAAAGTTTTCAGTGCAACAGTGGTAGACCTACAAGTCACTTTCAAAAGAAACTGAGGAGAGTATGTATATTCCTTACATATTTTTCTTTGATTCCAGCTCTGAAAAACTGGATCATTATAAATTTGTAGGTTGTTTTCTCATTATGTTTGAAAAAATGAGTTGGACCACTTCAGGACTTAACCACTCAAATCCATTTTTAAAACCTCACAAAAGTTCTAACGTTTACAGGACTTTGTTTGTTCTTTCCAAAGCAACATGTAAAATCAAACCAACAGTTAATTTGGAAATTACAGATTTCTTGACTACATTTTGCAACATTCAGAAATTTGATTGAAATATGTTGTTCCATTTTCAATATTTTGTGCGTTGAAATACTCGCTTCATAAGTACACACATTCAGGTGACATACTGACATTCATGATTACGTGAGATAGAACTGTAGCAGACACTGCTGTCAATGACAGTATAACTGACATTGTTCAGTGACTTACAGTTTCTATTTTATATAGTTTTTAACAGTAATTTGAAGAATCTGTAACGCCATGAAAGCATGTGTTATTCCGTAACACAAGATATTGATGAAGTTATGTTACTGCTACAGCGCTTCTCTTACTCACCTAATGTTTATTTAAAAGAATCCCCTTACGGGAGGCTATCTCTGGAGGGGTGTGAGACTAGGTCTGCACTAGTCCTTGAAAAATGGAGAGTGCTATAATGCTTCCGTTATTGCTTTACAAGGTTCAAATGATTAGCGCTTAAATACATATGTGATATTGTGTATACGTTCTAATGCAGACACTAATAATGTTGCTGAAGAAACAGCTTGTAGTTCCTGGAACGGCTTCTCAGTAATAGAGTATCTTAAGACATTTTACGCTACCAAAGTCGTTATTTTTACCCAATAACTTGAACCTTTGTGTTTGATATTAGTGACGATTCAATAATGAATCTGGTGCTCAGGAGAAAAAAATAAATTTGGAGCACTGAAAGCAATGGAATACCAATTTGGAACTAGAAACGCTCCTGGCCATAAATGGGTGAGGCCTTCATGTGTGTGGCCGAAAACCTGATTATATATACACATATGTACTCAGTAGATTTGTACAATTTCCTCAGGGCTGAATTTATTTCATATATTGAAACACTGTGCTAAATTCAGTATGAGAAATACAGCTCTTTCTTTCTTTCTTTTTTTAAATACAGACCTTTCATATTTAATTACTTTTATAGGAGGGGATTGAAATTTTGATGACGCCCATGTGAACAGTTATACTGACCTATTAAAAACGGACATGAGTTATGAAGTACACGAAAGGGTGCTTATTTCCAGTTACACAAGTTTCATTAAAGCATTAATTTATTTTAGTGTCTTTATAATTTGTTTCCTAATAAAACAAAACTTATTTGTTATGGTGACATTATCCAACAATAATTAGTAAAGAGAAATCTTTCACCGTAAGCGTATTAAAGATAACATCTGAGCAAACAATAAATACTATTATCAATCCAACAAAATGTTTTGCATACTAATAGGATCTAATTTTGACTACACACAGAAAATTAGATGGCTCAAAAGTGTTTTTGAGACAAAATGTTTAAAACATCTCGTACGATATTCCGAAACTCCCCATTTGGTGCACTTAATGATATATTTAGCTAAACAAATCTAATTCGGCATTAAATCCATTTTCAAATACTCTACAGAATACATTTTCAGCGTATTATATAAAGCATCAAAATTGCATAAAGAATTTGTAGGTAAATATTCCGTCTGCAAAACGGATCTTTCTGCAAAGATTCTGTGAATCTTTCGTGATTCAAATCATCCACTTTTACTGCATTATTTACAATTTTTTTTTTCATTTATCATGTTGTTACAAAAAATATAAATTTAGGCTGAAGAGAAAAGATTTCACAAAACATAATTTTTCATCAAACAAAGAGAATGAAAAATGTTTCTAATAGATAATACGTATAGTCAGGACCTTTTCATAAATAAAATTAGTATATTTAAAGACAGTTTACTTTATAGGTCTTCAACATATATCTAATACAAGATCAAAGTTCAGTAAAATGTATATTAATCACGGTTAATTTACCCTTAAAAGTTAATTATGAAGACAGGGACAGTATTTTTCATACGAACACCAAAAGTATTAACTTTCGATATTCTTTGGAATAAAATAAACAAACAGATCAAGATGTTATTTTTCACGATTTTGTATATTTTTAATACGAGAAACTAGTTTATGAGCAAAACAAGAAAAGGAAGGATTACAACCGAGAGTAGCATTCTGCGAAAGTCAGAGAAGGTAACTTGATAACAGATAAAGAAGGAATACCTAATAGATGAGTGGATTATTTTAGTGAAGTATTGAATAGTGACCAGAAGAATCCAGGAAATGTCGAACTGCATATCCATCGTACACTCAAAAATATTATTGCTGTTTATTGCCACCCCAAAAGGTGTAATAGAACACCTCTACCTCTACACCAATTCCAGTGCTGGGTAACACCAATTCTAATGTAGGTTAACACCATCCGGGGTGTCCAACACCGTTTCTGGTGCTGACAAACACCTCTACCAGTGTTCAGAAACACCGTTAGGAGTGTTAAATGTTAGGGAACACCTTCAATGGTGTTTATTAACACTCCTAACGGTGTTTCTGAACAAAATACCACATTTTAATAAACTCAACTAAAGTCACTTTTATTTCAGTATTCTCTAAATCGTAAATTCAACTTTACATCATCATACAAGATATCGTAGGTTCTTTCTCCTTCATAGAGCACCTGTAGTGGGAGTAATACACCACAATTCTTGTACCTATAGGAGGAGACAAATAACCGGACTTACTTCATATCTCATGCATTACAAATCGTGCGAGCCCGACTCCTATAAACTGTCATCTTTGAAAAAACAGAGACAAATCTCACTTTGGCTCTAAACTCCATCTTTTACATCTCAAATCTTTATTTATAAGTACCCTTGGTAATCCCAGTACCAAGATCTAAAAACTATTATAGTTGCCACTATCCGCAACTCTAACTCACCTCTATAAAGAAGTAATGAAAATGTTTGAAAGCAGTCTTGTTGGCTATGTTGAAGCCACGTTTTCAGAGTAAAGTCTACTTGTAGAAGATTATACTCGTAATTCTCTGATAAAATTTCTTCAATAGTTATATAATAACACTTTATTCCTACGTACAAGCCTTAAAAATTCAAAATCAATCTAGCTCTGTTTCGAGTGTAAAACTTACTCGGGAAGTAGGTTAAAGCGTTATGGATTATTAACGGCATGTAAATTTTACCACTTGTGTACTTGACAAATCGTTTGCACAGTGACGCTACCAACCAGATGGAATATGTATTAGTGCGTGTTGTGTACACTGAAAATTTCCTGACACAAAAAGCATGACCCCTATTAAAAAATTAACCTATTAAAAAATTATGAGCTTCTGTGTGCTCAATGTGTCTTTTCATTGGCTTCTTACCCTTAATGCATATTTTGTACACATTAAGTTCATATTTACCGAAGTTCACATTATCTGAAGTACGTTTTCAGATCACTTTTAGTACATTTTCCACTATTAACTTTTTGGGCATGAATTGAGTATCAGCATACCAAAAGTTAATATGTTGTGCACTGACAATGTGGCGTAGTTTATATTAAATTCAAGAAAAGTGCATATATTATGCTCTAAAAAAGTGGTAAAACTGGAACATATTGTGAACTTTTTCGGGACATATTGTGCACTTTAAGCGTACATTGATTTTTACTTCAATTTACCTACAGGGAGCACAATCACTGTAGAGACAACATAGCTCGAGAATAGTGTTTTCTATAAATTTGGTATAGTAAGAAGTAATTATTTGAAAGAACAACTAATCCTAGACACACTCACAGTTTGCACTTAAAATGCGTATTTCTTACCTCATGTTTTAATTTATTGTCTAATTACTTACAAGACAAAGTCCCATTTACAAGTAACGTAGTGGTAATCGACATGGTGAACTGATGGTGGTTTGCCATTGCCTTCGCTTGGATGAAAATTACATCCTAAGGACGAGAACTACAATTTAACATAGGTTCCGAACCACTTGTGTCCTCTCAGGGAACCGACCCCGGGATCCCTTGATTACAAGGCGTGGCGCGTTACCACGCGTACGAAGAAGGTAAGAAATCTACAACAGTTGCCAGCGACAACTCAACTAGCTGCTGCCGCAGTAGCTAAGTGATAGAGTGCTCACTTCTTCTTCGTGGGGTCTCCGGCTCGTTCCATGTGAGCTTTGTGGTGGACTAACATGGTGTGCGTGGGTTTTCTCAGGGTTCTTCCGTTTCTTCCCACTTTCTTCATTCCACCATTTCTCTCATCATCATCCATTCGGCCTGAGACAATTTGTCTAAAGATCTTAAATAAAATTTAATTCAATTCAACTGGCTGTTATTGCATTATATGCGATAAAAAAATATTAAAAATATGATTCAGTGTTTGAGGTGTTGCGTCTGGTTTCATACCAAATGCGTGAAAGTGAGTGCAAAGAATAAAATTATTTATTGTGTCGAGTGTAGAAGGCAATAGAAGTGGCTGATGCTTCAGAAAATATATTGTGTTAAGGAAACCGCAGTTCTTTTTTTTAAATAATGCTAAATTTGCTAAAACTTTCATGTGTATTTTAAGCTATAACATAAATAGGATCGTCTTCTGATTTTCTTATATTACTCCTTCCAAACTTCCATTTTGCTACCGGTTCAATTTATAAAACTAGTGCTACAATTTAGAAGACCATCGCACTTTTCTTTACTGCTTCTAAACCATCACACCTGGAATTTTGAAAATTGGTACGTACTTGTGCAAAGGGCCAAGCTACAATACACAGTACAGTTCTTACATTTTACTAAACTGCTATAGATTATGTATATACTAATTGAAAGCAATTCGTAAAGTTGTTCAACTTATGAGGCTTTCACCTACCATCAACAATCGTAACAATCATAAGAATCTTCTTTGGAAATTATGATTTATTGAAGAGTTCTTCTTTCCCCTGACCGTTCCCGCATCAGCAGCACATGTGCATTTTTTTTCCTGTTTTGGTTTAATTTATTGGAAAATGTGAAATAGTCTAGACGAAAATGGCTTCTAAATTGGTGATCTTGCTTAAACATTCTGCAATCAATAGTTTTGGAAACATACATTGAAATGGGGTGGAATATTTAATTTTATTTCCTGTTCAGTTTGTGAGCAGTGTGGTAAGACCGTATAATCTGAGTAGCACATAGGCAACATTTTTTTTTTTTTTTTTTTTTACATTTTAGTGTAACTTTAAAAACAAGTATGTTTGAGAAGTATTTTTCACAAATTGAACAAGTATCAGAATTCGACAATATACTCAAGGTAATATTGCTTATTTTTCTCTTCTTTATTCCACACATTAGTTTCTCTGGGGGAACCTGGGATTATTTTTCATTTGTGAATGGAAATTACTGAAAAATTCAAGTACGTGAGAAATTAAATTATTTGATTGTCAAGTTTGATTTCAATCATGATTGTTACTAAAAATACAACAACTTGATTTAATTCTTGATTTATTGTGATTTAAATCAATCCACGCCGGAAAATTATAATTATTAATTCCGCTTGTGCAAAATACCTCTATCTGCCCCTACGGAAACCATTCGAAATTAGACTCTTAAGTAAGAGCTGTTGTACTTGGTCAACTATTTGTTTTAGAAATTATAGTTGCATTGAAAAGTTCATTGCGTGTACCCTTATATTCTCTCTTGTAAATCTTATAAGTTAAACACTGAAAATATAGAGGTCAAAAAGAAAGAAGTGGATTTTTTTTAAAAGTCAAATATGCAAATGAACAACTTATGAGGGAAACAAGGCCCACTTGAAAATCAAATGCGAAAAAGATTCAAATAAATGAAATGAATAAATGAAGAAGTGTTTTCTCACAAATTTGTTTTCTCTTCTTATATGTTTTAAATTTATATTTCGAATTTTCGTCACTTATATCAGGGAAGGAAAAACGCAAAAAAAAAAAAAAAAAAAAAAGCCAAGTGTTTTGTGGTTGTATTACCTACATCTGCAGGACAGGCAGCAAAGAAAGCATATATAAAACATTGATGGACTAATTGAATCGGTGAGATTAAGAGGAATAATATTCCACCTGACGTTAGTTTTGGGAATTAAAATGAAACCTGTTTTGCGGTTAAACTAATGATCAAAACATATACAAAGTTATGCCGAAAGGATAAACAACATTACGTAATTAAAAGTTTTTGGTTTGGAGTGTAACCGCAAAGAGTTTTCTATTTAGTTTTCCAAAACTAACGTCAGGTGGAGTATTATCCTTCTTAATGTCACCGATTCAATTGATAGCTAAAATGCAAAATACGCTGTATATAACATAATACAGTGGAACCTCGATATATCGAACCTCAAGGGGAACGAGAAAACTTCGAATTATCGATGATTTTGATATACTGAGGTTCGATTTATGAAGAGGATTTCTAACTGACTGCGATATATAGAGGTTCACAACAGCAAAAACAACGGTTATTGGATGTGTTTCTACTACTTTTCTGTCAAATTGAACTCGGACTAACTGATGACAACGGGGGAAGGAGTGTTGCATGCGATAGCAACTGTAAACAAAGGTTGGGGTTACAGATTGCAATATGAATGATTGTCGTTCAAAGAACGAACTGTCTAATAATTGTATCATCGAATATCAGATACAAAGCCGCATATTACCTGGAAAGAGTCTATATTTATAAAGTTAGGCATCACAATGAGATTGGATACTTGTGTCGTACCATATTCTCTAGCTTATCTTAACTGGAATGTGATTTGTCTGTATAGAGACTACCGATTTGGTGGTTCGTTGAACCGCAAAGCTTTAGAAACACTGACATAACTCATTTACACCACCCTTAACACTAACTTTACATATATGACACCAACAACGTAGGTCGTGTATCTAATATAAATCCCTTGTCTTCTTCTCTTAGCCTTAGAAGCAAACTCTTGTGTCGAGAAAACAGTATATCTTCAACATACGCAATATTAAAGCTCGACACAAATGTTTCTCCGTTTGTTTTCTGACTTACAAATGCACACAAAAGCTTCAAAAGTACAAATATAAATTAATTTTTACCACAAAATGATAAAGTGCTTAAATACAGGAAATTTCATAAAGGATGTTCCATCGGCATTTTATGAAACGTTAAAAAAAAGAAAGAAAGAAAGAAAGAACTAAGAATTAGTTAGTGTCAATGGTTTCCAAAATTGGATGCATTTCAAGTATCAGATTAAAACCGTGGAATGTGAAAAAATAATAAACAAGCATTCACTATTTACTCAGTTCAAGCGAAAGTATTAAATCCGAACATGAAATTTTAATTCCTTCCAACAAGAAAAGTATTATTTAACCTTTGTGACTTGTTCAATGCCAGTGGACTGAGTCGATATAATCAGGTATTTAAAACTTTTAGATATTTTTTATTAAAAGTGTATTCAGTAGCAGTCACTAACATGGAACAACTTACAACAAAAAAGTAGTGAGAAAATATTACTAGTTTTCATAGTTCATTTGTCGCTGAAAATATATTGCCTAGAAACGATCATGAGGGACGTAGTAGGAAATTTTACAAATTTAGAAACTTTTGTGTTCTTTTTTACTACAAACCTTTAAATGGATTTTGATGAAAGACGAATTTCGACAATTTTCTACCTGATGAAACAAATCTTTATCATTTGAGTCTATCATTAATCAAACATGTATCAATATCAGAAGAGGCAAAAAATATACAGACAAAATATTTTTGTGTGACTTCGCTCCTTCTTTTCTGAAATGGTCTGTTGTGTACAGAAGAAGTAGGGGGGGGTCTATAGGACGTTCATCGTGTCTTTCTCAAGGGAAATTTTGTACATTGGTTGTGCACTTATTTTTATCACGATCATTTTTTACACATTGTTTCTACAAATTATGTTGAAAAATATGTCATGATAACATCAAGTTTATTAAATTTCCCATCAAATTTCTTCAGCCCTTAGAAATAAAACTAGCGAATTTAGTGTGTTCTTAATATTTATTAGTTCAGGTAGTTAAGACTATCACTGAGACTGTCCGGGTTCCATCCCAGTTCTCGCTAACGTTTTCTATTTTTCCCCCTTCCCGTAGGCTACCAGAACTGCTCATACACTCGTGTTTGTTCACGTCTTTGCACATCTGATGTGTATGTGAGATCAACGTGACTCATTTGAGGTTTAAGAAGGCGATCTATAAATGGACCAAAAGTGTACTTTTTTGCAGTATGTATTAATGATATTCCCATAAGTAAAATAACTACATGGTGTTTTCAGTATTGTATCTAATTAAACAATGTAAAATATCTTATTTCACTGGATAGTCTTTTAATAAATAACTTGACAATGATGTTCAAACATTAAGTTAACAGAACAATGTGCAGAAACGCTTTTCAGTCCAGAGCAAATAAGGTGGTGCCCCCGGATATCCAGTTTATTTGCCTTGGCAATTGTTATTGCGTGCTCAATAAGACATTCAGCAGTAAAAGGAGCACAAGTTTTTCCATACAGTCTGACGTTAGGGATTGAATCTAATTATCCTTGAATATTAAGATATTTATAACCCGTTGGATTGCGTTATGCATAATAAGTTGGTTGATGAAGACAGAAAAGAAATAATATGAACGAAAAGAACAACACGCTTAAGAAAAAGAGAAAACTGGAAGGGGAAAAAAAAAGGACAAGCAGTTCAGTTCGGTCTTTTTTTCTTTCGACCTTCGCCTGCGAAACCTCAGGAGATTGACTTCCTGGTTGATGTCAAAATGCTGGGCGCCATTTTTACCTCGAAGGCCGTAGAAAGGAAAGCCTCACCCAAATAAAATAGTGTGTTCTTTCATAAGTGCCCGGAATTTGCGCTTCGAATTCTCTCTTTTTTTTTTTTTTTTTTTTTGTTTCTGGCTATTTTCCAGTAGGAACACATAGAGTACGTTTCTTAAACCACCTACGTGACTTTTCGATTACGTCTAAAACCGGACCAACGAAAAATAAAAGAAAGAAGAAAAAAGGGGGAAGAAAAGAAATTTTCAAGGAAGACTAGTTCACTGTTTGCTGCATGCTACCGTCATTTAATATGCTTCTTCTTCGTCTTCTTCCATTAACAATAACATATATAGTTAGAATATGGGATTTTGTAACCAAATATGGCGGACAACAATCACAAATGAAGACACGAAGTAGACGTCGTGTAATTATTTCACAAAAGAAAAGTTAACCTTTTTAGAAAAAATAAAAACATCAGGGTCACCTCAAAGTGAAAACGAAAATCAGTGACATCATTATTAGCTCATAAGTGACATAAGGACACGAAATACAAAGGACATACCAAAATTTATGGTTGTCAAATAGAATTCATTTACATGAGTTAAAAGAAGGACATGGAATTCAAATCACGTTTTCCGTCAATCACGGACCTAAAAGCCGTACTAAAAACCATTGAATTCATTGAACTAGAACCATTGAATTCAAGTAATTCCTTTCAATTTTGATGCCGTGACGATTTCCACAGCATTTATATTTAAAATGTCAAATATTAACACTCAGAATTGGAATTCTAGATAAAATATTAATAATAATAATCTTTTATTGGCCTGAATAGGCGACTGTGTTCTAAACCCCCAACATATCTCAGAGACTGTGACGTCCACACCATATAATAGGGAGGTCATGCAATTGCATGACCTGATTTGGGGTGGATGAGTCAGGATGTTTCAAAACTGATTTGACATCTACAATGGGTATCAACCCCGAAAGGGGTGGGTGGGTGCTGCTGTGGTAAGCCTTGCATAACTACATTTGAAAGGGTTGGGCGCCACTGCTCAGAGATGAAGTCCCTCAGTGCCTCTTCTCGCGGCAAGGCTGTAGAAGACAATGGCAGGGCCTTTTTCTTTCGGAACATTCATTCTTACAAAACTAAGTGTTAATGGTAAAACTATACACATTTGGATTGCCTATTTATCATCCAATTCCAAAGAAGAATGACATTAAATTTTTTTATCAAAGTGTAGAATGTCATTATCTGTCTACAAACATCATTCTATTGAGCTCATGGGTGACTACTGGAAATAGCAGGTACAGATTTCAATTTTGTACGCTCCACGCGAAAGCCTCAAATGCTTTATCACTTCATCTTCTTCTACAATTTGAATTTCTATAATAATGCACGCAATTCGCATGAACGAACCTTAGATGTAGCCTTCTCAAATTTGCCTAACGTAGAAGTAAATAAAAAGATCTATCCCATTCTAAACGAAGATGAATTTTAGCTTAAATTGTTTATTACTCTTAAATACAATCACGAGATCTGAACCTAATATAACCGGCTATAGATTTAGAAAATCTAATTTTTATTTCTTGTACTATAAACTTTATTGATTTCACCAAAGCCTTTGACACAATATATCAGTGTATACTATTGCTAAACTTAAATAATCACGGAACTCTTATCAATTTTCTTTCATCTCACCTACAACATCGTGCACAATCCGTTGTCTACAGACAATTTGTATAAATGAAATTCGAAATGGAAAAGGAATATCTCAGGGCACAAGTCTAGTTCCGTTACTATTTTTGTCATTTATAAATGACCTCCCTGACTATAAAGTAAAATATAAAAATTATCATATGCAGATGATCTTAAAATGTTGTCTCAAATTGAATCCATTAATGATCGTTACCAATTACAAGACGATTTAAATAGCAGAAATCGGTGGTGTGACGGAAATAAACAAGTTATGAATATTAACGGAGTACTACGATTACATTTACTAGACGATAAAAGTCAAAAGTTATATTATTCGTTGATTCGATCGAAACTTGAATATGAATCCATCGTCTGGAGTACGACTACTCAAAATAATTGTCCTTAAAAAAAGCAATCTAAGTTATTCAGGTTCCTAATGTACAAAACAACATGATTTAATCCTAAATGTGAACGCACGTAAGTTTATTTGAAAATTTTGAACTCATCACGCTCGAGAATAGGAGAATTATTAGTGAATCACTATTTCTTTATAAATAATTAGCTAAAGCTACTGCCCACTACTACTACTATTACTGCAACAACTATTACTGTTACTAATAATACTTCTGCAGCTACTATTACAACAACTACTAATATTTCTACTATAAAACATTAAATTATTAATAACATCACTTCCAATCTGGTTTAAAGACTTAAATCTAAATATTTTTGTTTTACAACAATAGAAACTTGAATATAAAAATAGAAACTACCCGCTGATTTTCCCGCCAGTTGGTGCGGGGTAAATAAAATACGTTGGCAACAGTCATTGGAATTGTCACCAATACTCGCTTCCCCGTGGCGGGCTGCGCCCCCTTTATCGTAACCAGACTCTCTGGGGGCGCTGCACCTTATGGCGCAGATCTGCCGCTTACCCCCGAGGGAATGCGTCCCCAAAGGGGAGTTTTGCCTCATTTATTGTAACCAACTATAGGGATTATAATAACCTACTAGTGTAACCTACCTTCATACGAAACTTTGTTTCTCTAGTTTCAGTGGTTTGGAAAATGCGTTTTTGGGCGTCCATTTTGGATTAAGATGGCGACTTTTTTTTAACATTTTCTTATATTATCGTGACCTACTTGTGATGGTATACCTTCATATCAAATTTCATTCCTCTCGCTCGAACGATGTGGAAAATGGTTTTTGAGCGCCTATTTTGAATCCAAAATGGCGACTTTTTCCAAATGTAATACAGATGCTTATCAGAATAATGGAAACACCTGAACGAAAGTGCAACTTACCAGATTAATATGGTGTCGAGCCACCTTTCGCCTTCAGAACAGCCTTGATGCGACGTGGGATGGAGGCATAGAGGTCGTGAATGGTAGGAAGTGGAATATTACACCATTCCTCGTGCAGGGCATCGGCCAGTTCTGTGAGAGAGGATGGAGGTGGAAATCGTCGCCGGAGTCGTGTTTCCAAGATGGACCACAGATGTTCAATTATGTTGAGATCTGGGGATTGGGCGGGCCAGGGGAGGTGTTGAACTTCATCCCGATGTTCCTCAAACCACGCTGCAACAACTCCAGCTGTGTGAATGGGTGCATTATCATCCTGGAATATGGCGTCATTGTCCGGGAACAACATCCGGACCATAGGATGCAAGTGGTCTCCTAAAATTGCGACATAATCGTTGGCAGTGATGCGTCCGCGAAGTGTGACCACAGAACCCAATGAAAACCATGATATTGCGGCCCACAGCATCACCGTGCCACCGCCATGTTTCACAGTTGGGCGGAGACACTGCAGATCATACGCTTCTTTGGGCGTTCTCCACACATAAACACGGCCCGTGGTTTGGAATAGGGTGAATGGTGACTCACCCGACCATACCACACGTTTCCAGTCGTCAACGGTCCAAGTTGCATGGTCGTGGCACCATTTGCGGCGTGCTAAAGCGTTCTGGTCCCTGATGAGAGGTTTGGCCCGTGCAACACGACCCCCAAGTTCATGTCATGTAATTCGCGGCGGACTGTGATTGTCGAAACAGGTTGGGGGAGGTGCTGATTGAGTTCCTCCGTCACTTGCGCCGCAATGGCACGACGGTTCCGCGTGACAATGCGCTTTAATACCCGGCGTGCCCTGTCACTGATGCTTTTCTTCCGCTCACTGTTCCGCTTCCCCGATGTGGTTTTCCCGTGTGTTGTGTAGGCTTCATCACCTTCGACACTGTCCCTGGCGACACACCTAACACACTAGCCACTGCCGTCACACTCACTCCACATAACCGCGCACCAACAATTTGCCCTCTTTGAAACTCTGAGAGGTCTCCCATTTTACACTACCACCGTCTGCTGCAGCCACTGCACACTCCTGTTCCACGACGCCTGACGTAGTATGGAGACCGACCTAACACACCACCACCAGCAGTCCGGTGCTGCGGTCGCCACGACACCACTGCCAACCCATACATCTGACGTGTTGCCAACTACAGGTGTTTCCATTATTTTGATAAGCATCTGTATATTCTTAAACTACTCTTGATAATACACTTTTATGCCAAATTTCGTACCTATAGCTCAAACGGTGTGGAAATGGTTTTTGGATGGCCATTTTGAATCCAAGATGGCAACTGATACGATAACTTCCCACACGGTCCATTATCTGATCATGTGCGAAAAATCATTCCAATCGGTCAAGCCGTTTTGACGTGATAACAATACCAACATAGGTACATTCATTTTTAAATATAGATTTATTTATTTCCTAGATAGTGGAAAAGTCCCTAGATTTGAGGGCCAGCTGCGAAATAAGCAGAGAATCGTGGCGAATAAGCAGTCGCGAGCAGTTCGGCCAAGGGAAACAACCCGCACAGAATATCACTGCTGCCTTGCAGCTAGTACGTAGACCTACAACGGCTAGAGGAAGAGGACCCTAACAAAAAAACTCCTGCTCTTCCAGGCTGGGCGCTGGACGTGGGGCTAACAACCTCACTCCGCCAAAACTATACAAGTTAGGAAACCAACAAATGAGTCTCTGACGGATGGGTCTAATGATGTCGGAGAGGGCGATCTGAATGGCAATGGTAATGTAGATCGAAGGACAGAATGAAAGGCATATGCCTAGCCACTTGGAATGTAAGAACCATGCTACAACCAGAAAAGATAAATGAAATAGCAGAAGAATTATTCAAATATGGAATTGAGATTAGAGCACTCCAAAAAATAAGATGGAAGGGATTTGGTAAGATCGAGAAGACGGAGTATACATTATTTTACAGTGGAACAGAAAGCAACTATGGGCAACAAGGAACTGGATTCATAGTAAATTTAATATTAAAGAACAACATACTAGAATTCGAACTATTAGGACCAAGAGTGTGTGAAATAAGACTAAAAGGTAAGTTCAGAAATATATCCATATTATCAGTCCACGCTCCCATTAAAGACGAAGAAAAGGGGATACAGACTACATTCTGTGAATCACTGGAAAATAAATGCAATAAAATATCAAGATACGACTTAATAATTAACTATCATAGGAGATCTTAATGCCAAACTTAGAAAATAAAAAATCTTGGAGAAAGTACCATGAAAATACTCTACATGATAAAACAAACAAAAATGGGAAACTTTTAGTTTAGTTTGGGGGAAAAAAAAACAATTAGTAATTAATAGCACATGCTTCCAACATAAAAAATATACATAAAGGCACGCAGAAGATACCTGGAACTACAGAGGTAAACCAAATTGATCACATACTAATAACAAACAGACACGCTTCGAATATAATAGATATAAGTACAGAAAGGGGGCCAAACTGTGATTCGGATCACTTATTAGTCAAAACAGTACTCAGCGAAATACTTTCGAACGTCAGAAAAAGTAACGGGAAACCAAGAATAGAGTGGAACATAGAAAAACTATCGGTAGAACAACCTGGAGAACTTCAAGCAGTAGGAGCAGAAGTTTACGATAAAACAACAAAACGAAAAAAAAGATAAATGATGTTAAGAACGTGGATAGCAAATAGGAAAAATACTAAGAATAATAAAAGAGTTCTTGGTTGAACAATTGAACAAGAACAACGAAAGAAACAGTCAAAACAAGAAAGTGAAAATAAAGAATAGTTTGACGAGGAGTGTAGGGAAGCTATAGAAAGAAAAATCAACGATAGAAAAATTATGATACAGAGAGAAACAAGGCGGAGTTCGGAAAGCCATAAAGAAAGCAGAAGAATATCAAATTAGATACTGAGAAACAAAAAATAAAGATAATGTATTAAGAGAAAGTATACGGAGATTGAAGAGTTGCACAAGCAAAACGAAAGAAGAAAGTTCTCTCAGCCTACGATAACTTTGACCAGAGCCTTTCAACCATTGATAAATATTTGCAAGGATAATATAAGAGCGGAAAGATAATAAGTGATAAGACTGCAGTAATGGAAAGATGGTTAGAATATTTTGAAGAGTTATTAAATTTTAACAAAGAAGATATAGATGAAAAACACAAGAAAAAAAGTAAAAATGAATGCTCTGTGTAAAACAGGAAGTGGAGCCACCCACATTGAAGTAGATAGAAGAGGCAGTCGAAAGCCAAAGGAACGGAAAGGCACCAGGAGAAAAAAGATAGTAGCTGAGCTGATTAAATGTGCTGACAAGGACATCCACGAAGAACTGTATGGATTAATAACTAAAATATGAAGAACTGAAGGAATACCTGACGAGCTGAAAAGTGGACTTATCTGCCCTATCTTTTAAAAAAGAAATAAGCTTGATTGTAAGAACTACAGAGGGATAACGTTGCTTAGTGTGGCATACAAAATATTCACCAGGATTCTAACACAAAGACTAAATAAATACACCGAAAACACCATAGAAGAGTATCATGTGGTTTCAAACCGGGAAGAAGCACAGTCGATCATATCTTTGTTGTGAAACAAATGATTGAAAAATGTAACGAGAAAAAGGTAGATAGATCTTCACATGCTGTTCATATACTTTAAGCGGGTATTTCATATTATTAAATATCCTCGCGGAAAGGAAATACCTAGCAAATTAATTAGGCTATTAACAATAACAATTGAAGGATCAAAAGCTAAAATCCTCATAGATGGTAAGATTAGAAATCTTCGTAGGGGTAAGACAAGGGGATGCACTGTCTACGACACTGTTTAATTTGGCATTATATAATGTGGTAGAAAAAATAATTTTAAGTGGATCCATCATATTCAAATTCAAACAAGCCTGCGCATACGCAGACGATATCGTTCTTGTAGCGAGAACTATCTTTATTTTACAAGAAATGTTTGTAACATTAGAAAAGGAAGGCAGAGAAATAGGACTTCAAATAAACAACAATAAAACAAAGTATGTGAAACTAGTGAAAGTGAAAGTGAGTACGAGTGAAAGATAACAGGATATCACAAAATCTAACCATCGGACAGTATAATTTTGAGGAAGTAGAATGGTTCACAAAATTTATTTAGGAGCAGAGATAAATACGTTCATCATAGCAACAGAAGAAATACACAAGAGAATTATGACAGGACATAGATAATACCATGCAAACCTCAACGTACTGAAATCGTCCTTACTATCGGCACAGATAAAGTTGAAGCTATATAACATACTAATAAGACCGGTAATAACTTATGGCACAGATAAAGTTGAAGCTATATAACACACTAATATGACCGGTAATAACTTACTGCACAGAAACCTGGACTATCAGTACAGAAGATGAAAATGCACTCCGCGTGTTTGAAAAGAAAGTCATTAGACAGATATACGGTCCTACTAAAGACAAGGAGGAATGGAGAACACGAACAAACCAGGAAAGGGAAGAACTGCCGAATAAGAAAAATATAGCGAGATGCGTAAAAGCAAGAAGGATCGAGTGGCTGGAACATATGGGGAGAATGGACAAAGGAAGAAATGCTATGGACAATAATGAAGAAACAAATATACCGTGTCAGACGAAGAGGACGGGCCAAATTGAGATGACTGGATGATGTATTAGATGATCCGAAAGCGATGAAAGTCACAAACTGGAAGAAGAAAGACCAGAAACGGAAGTAATGGAGGCTCATTTCAAAGGAGGCTGAAGCTCACCCAAAGCTGTAACGCCAAGAAAGTAAGTAAGTAGTACATAAAAATGGAAATAAGGTATTAATTGTAGTGTTGTAAACAAATTACTGCTTTTACTCATTAGATCGTGGCACAGTCACTTCCGGTGACTTAATATACTTGTATGTTCTGCGCCTGGACCCAAGGAACACGCATGCAAAATTTGGATGAAATAGCTTTCTGAAATCCAATTATGGTAACTGATTATGGTGAAATCCGATTTCGCGCATCTCATTATGTGACTTCTCCATTATATAAAAGCCCGAACCGATATTTTTAGGAAGTCACCCATATGGAGAATGTGCTTATTGTATAACATAGCATGTGGAATATAAATGAGATTTAATTACAGTAATATAATTTCCGGGAAGGAATTAGGAAAATTATTCTGAAGCAAAGTTACCATAAGAAGTGTTTTTATAGAAGAATGGCAAAATAAGAGACTTACGATGGGCGCACTGAACGTATAAGGAAATTATCATCCACGTAATTATATTTTAAGTATCAATATGATTTCATTCTTATTTCTCTATTGATGTATTTATTTCCTGTATTTACATATACAGTACATGGAATTACATACACATATAGCAATACTCTGCTGACAGAATGGAATAGTTATGTTCATTAAGATGGAATCTTCTTAGGGATGTTGTTTTGCAGAATACTGTAACTGGGCATAAGTTTCTTGTATTCTTTCTCATCAATAAATAAACAAATAAATATACCGTCTTTACATTCGTCTGGGAATCGTGACGAAAGCCATTGAAGAAGACAGTCAGGACAACTAAACAAGCTGTTTGACTCGTCCCTGTATGCCTCCTCAGTGCCGATCTAAACCAAGCCACTGCAACTACTGGTCCACAGGGTCTTGGTAATAATAGTAAGAATAATAATAATGAGTTAAATTCTTCCCGGTATGTGCATTATCATTCTTTACACTTTAATTTAATAAATTATCATTCTTGATTTACTAAGTATAAAGGCATCATACAACTTTCTGTAGGGGTCAATTAAATGTGTCTTGCTCTGCTAACGAATACATAACATAAAAACCTATATACAACGCTTTAAAAATATCTAGGAAAGAAATAAAAAGAAATATCCAAAGATCAAAGTACTGCA
>JAGDQP010016768.1:149-16793 GCA_022664845.1 Lepisma saccharinum
GGTGAAAGCCACGATATTTTCCGCTTCGGGTTTTCAAAATAAATCCATTTTTCGTCACCCGTCACAATTCGATACAAAAAGGATTTTCTTTTGTGGCGTTGAAGCAGCATTTCACAAGTGACTTTGCGATTTTCCATTTGACGTTCATTCAAATCGTGTGGGACCCATTTACTCAGTTTATTGATCTTCCCCATTGCTCGTAAAGTTCTGCTGATTGTTTCTTGTGACACATTTAATGCACACGATGACTTTCAACAGCCTTTTTCTTTTGATTAAATAAGAAAAGCAATGTGTGCCGCAAATGTTCTTTTTCAGGCACAAACTTCGACATGATCACTGAACGATAACACAAAGACCCTAATGTTTGGAGGACTCAACGTGTGTGTTTGTAGTTTAATGTCAGACGTATACGAACAAAATGACGTATGTGTCAAATGAATACGCTGCGTACTTCTCGCTGGCGCAATCGCTTAGGTAAACCGGAAACTACTTATGCATACACCTGGTATACCGTATTTCTTCGAATCTAAGGCGCATGTTTTTGTCAGATTTTAGCTGTCCAAAATTAAGGTGCGCCTTAGATTCGATGGCGTCTTCGATTCAATGTATATTTTTTCTTAACTTTCCTTAAAATTACCGGTAACTGCATTACAACAATCAAAATTTTGTTTTCCTGATAAGAAAATGGTTAGAGGAATTTTCCTCCTTGAAATTTGCTGTTTTGGTCAACAATAATTCGGTTTCATAATCGGAAAAGGGCGGAAGATAAAAATCTTGATGTTTTGGTTGTTTTCCAGTACATACTGGTAGTCAGGTTTCGTTGGCAGGATTCACTTGTAGTAAAAAACAAAACAAAACAAAAACACGTACCCTATAAATGTTTCATTAAACGCCGCGAAAGGTTAAAATACGAATAATTCGATTTTTTTCTTAAACAATTATGCGAAAAATGAGGTGCGCCTTAGATTCGATGGCGTCTTCGATTCGAAGAAATACGGTATATGCAGGGTGTCGGGGAAATCCTATGACAGTGTTTGGAAGTTGAAAGTAGACATCAAAACAAACAAAAGTATATAGACACAAACAGGCGTGGATGCAGGATATAATAATAGGGCGGGGGGGGGTTAACCATAGTTGTGTCACTTTATCCAGTATAAAGTAGGATTGAAGGTCATTTTATCTAGTGTATACCTGTCCTGGACACAAACCTCAAAAGCGGCATCCTTAGTAATATGATAGGCAAGAACATACTACAAACAAACTGGAAAGGTAGCGGCCACGGCCTTATTTAGGGTAGTATCTCGGCATTCGCCTATTAAAATTATGGGAAACCATTGGAAAACATCAGTCAGAGTATTCGGCCGTGGGTTTATACTCATATAGTCGGCAAATAGAGAGAGGAAACTACTACACACTTTAGGGAATCTTGTCATACACGCGCACATGCGTTGGTTGCGTTAATCGTTATTACACTATGTTTCCCTCGTTTTCGCCCCTTTTTTGGTTTAAGCCACAACCCGGTGACATTCTACTACAACTTGTGCAGGTATTCGACTAGTTTTTAGTCTTAGGGGTACTTGACTCTTGCTTTTCTCTTGTTTATTATTGTATTTCTATAATTAGTGGCTAATGAGCAGATCTGTTAATTGTGTCCAAGTTCTGTAGATACCTTGTGATTCGCATCTCCTAGTGTTCGGGAAATATACGAATTTAGGTTTTTAGGATATGTTTATTGAAATAAAAGCGTTTACACGATAGTCGGCCACACTGACCTTTGTCATTGGCATACATTGCATTACCACCTGTTGTAAGAATGACTTACATAGATTCCTAGCATAAGGTAGTTGGCCACACTGCAATTTTACAGTGTGATAAAACCGATATTACATCTGTTGTATAGTCTGTTTGTCTTATAATTTACGAGACCGAACATATAATACGATTTAGTGCGCCTTGGTTTGTGTGCGTTACCTGCTTTGAGGGTGACTAGCCATTTGACACATGTGATTGTCTTTTTAGTACGTTTTTTATGTTTTTGCCATCTCGGTATGTTTTGGTACATAATTTTTAGACACCCTGTATGTGTTGATATTAGATACACCTGATCGTATTCCTCCAGTGTGTTGTACTTGAATTTTGTCAGATGTATATGTCGGCAATTGATTTGTATGTACTGTAAACGATGTTTTTACACTTTTTTGTCTTTTCTATGTTATACCTCTTGTAACGGAGAAACTGCTACAAGACAATTCCTTTTCATCCGCATTTATTACATTGCGGAAGGATGAGATTTGTCTCAGTTGTTCCGTGAGCTCTTAACTCACGAAAAGCTTTTTTCGATTTGTTGGAGGATGGTTGCTGGAGGTGCGGAAAACAGGGATGCATTCTTTTTCTTTTTCTCGGCTACCTGGGGAGACTTCTCGGATGTTGATAATGTTTCGTCTTCAAAACTTAAATTGCCTTTCTTTTGTGGATGTATTCTTCGTTTCGAGACTCTGTGATTTAAAAATTCATAATGTGTTGCTTTCTATTTCGGTATAGTACCATACAAAAAATTCGAAGAGAGATGACCAAAAGAGGGGAGAAACAAGTTCTTAAACCCATCATACATAATAATTCGGTAATTTTATGTGGTTTTTTCCTTTTTTATCCTGCTCTATTGAATGAGTCTTCCATAATGAAAAAAGAGGAGATATACCGGTTTTGTAGTTTGCTTACCTGTCTAGCGATTAAATACTATTATGGATCACTTCTGTCGAATGATTATATTTTCTTCTCGGTTTTCTCTCTTTTATTTTCTTCATTGTCTGTTTTATGCACTCCAGCAAAGACATCAGTGGTGCCACCTAGTGGTGGAATTTGGAACTAAGTAGACTACATGACCAAATGTCACGTAATGGTGAATCCCATGTATTTCAGAACAAAGGATTCCTCCCCCTCCCTCCGTTTCCCGGACAGCGACCATGTTCGGAACAAAGGGAGTGGTGTGTGTATGAGAGATTACACAAAGGGGAGCTAACTCAATAAAGGGATCTAAAGAGATATGTTGAGAAACCAGTGAAGCAAGATAAAGGACTACGGCATGATTGTATAGAGGATTAAACTTGTTAGTGAACGTTAGAGGTTTACGTTCTACTGGATCTATAGAAATATACGCCCGAATAACTCGAGAGTGGAGAAAAACCTCTTCAAGAGAATTGTCTTTGATCCTGTGGGGGTTCCCACACTTGCAAAGAGCGAATATGGAACAATGAGGCGTGATGAATTGGTCTTATTATCGTAGTACACTCAACTGGCCAATCTTCCATGAAATTCGAAGACGAAGGGGATAGTACTTGAACGATCTTTAGAAAGAGGCTGTGAAATATCAAAGAACAGACAATGTGGGCAGGTGAAGGTGCTTCACTCGATTGCAAACACAAGAAATTAAAATAGCGATGTCTTTAGGATGAGTTGAAGAAGAATGATTAGTTAATGGCGTGGCAAGAGCATTACGAAATACAATAACGTGCAGAGATTAGATGTTGGAAGTGGACCTGCATTCGTTTGAAATAAGATCTCGAAACCCTAAGCCCTTATTAAAATACTGATAGAATACTTTTTCACTTCCAGAAGAATACTTTTTCACTTCCCAGAATAATATTTTTAATATGTTGGAAATCCTCTTAACAGTTTCTTCTCAAAATGACGCTGTTAAATGTAATGATGTACGAGATGTTGGCACAACCTCATTGAAACAATAAGGCAGCTTCTTCTGCTAAAGAAATAGGTCTATTGAATCATATTGTTCGTTGGTATGTGGTGCAAAAGCATGAGTTAACATATAAATTGTACATTGTTAAATATATGTAAAAATAGTTGGTTAACATGTGTTTAGTTGTCCTAAAATAAAATTAGAAGGGCCAGCTTCTGGCAAGATTTGCAATTGTACGCCAACACAAGATGGTTTGAAGAGACCAGGGAATTGGATTTCAATGTTATTGAAGATATGGCAGTATCTGTTAACAATTAGGAAAATAAACAATCGGCATCGATTATGCTCTTGAACTTTCTTCCTTGAAAGTTTGAATCCTCTAGGCTTGATTTTGTGGGAGCAGCAATGGTATTAGGTGTAACAAGAAAACACAGTAGACATATACGGATGTAGTATTGCCATCCTCGGTGATGATCGTTACCTGTATCAGCAGTACGCATACCTGAATATAAATTAAGGATGTGATTATCAGAGACCAACTATAAATATTTTGTTTAATGCATGATAGCTTGTTAGAAAGGGTCCTCAAAGCGCTAGCAGATGGCACTCCTTTCTCCATGGACAAAGCACTGTTTTTCTGTGCTCTTCCAATTCTGCTAGACCTTTTCCGAGAGTGATCAGTGGTGGATAATACTGGGACAGGAAGGAACTTTCTTATCGGGTCAGTTTCTAAGGATATTCGAGACTTGATCAATGATGGCTAATACAGTAATATACGGTCTGTCGTAGAATGTCTGTACTGTTGAGTCACAGACATGCAAGGAAACCCTTTCGTTGGGTAATATGAACATGGTAGTTTTAGGCTTTACAGGAGTTACAACTGCTGGATATTACGGATATATACAACTCATAAGGAAATGTTTTATGGTCAATTTTGCTTAATTTGTCTTGGGTATGGGAGGTCCATGTATGTTTTACGTGTGAATTCAGAACGAAGCTTGTTGGCAAATTACATGTATGTAAAAGTAGGTTTTCCTGCCAGAAAGGAATTGATTTAGTGGAGAATGCTATGATGATATCCGAATGCAGGTCAACGGTTGCGTCTCGATGAATATAACTAACACAGATTCGAGAATAATGGATGATAGGTGAACACAAATATATTATTATATGTATAGACATATAAATATATATATATATATATATATATATATATATATATATATATATAGTCATATGGATATAATTGTATATATACAATAGATTCGCCCAAAGGGGGAGATCCAATGACACTGTATGGTACCTCCAATGACAGAAACACATCGTGCTATAAGTACGGCTGGACAGTTGATTGCTACGGTGCGGGATCAGGACGAGGGGGGACATCACATTATAGTAGAGTAGGACTGTTTGTCCGCAATATACGGGTGACAAATATGGTTTTCCAATCTTGGATGTTCTGATTGTGAATGAGAGTCACTAGTGTTTCGATGTGTAATTACGTATTAAGTTTGGGTATCGTAGCCCGTTAAAACACGTTATTCGTAAAACGTTGGCATCATGTACCCCAACAGCCATATTTACATCCTAGTACTCTGAAAGCATTGCATATGTTAACACTTGAGAATGACTTTGTCTTTTGTACCCACCTGAAATATATGCTTTTTCAGCACACTACTACCACCTAGCGGAACAAATAGTAATTATAGAAGTAATATTGCACTTTTCGAATGTTAACGGACGACAGTCAGAGTAACGTTTAATTTGGAACCGCAATTAAGGCACAAGAATTGTAGAAGCAAGAACAAAGTTGCAATGTCTAACCCATCAGTTACTGTGCTACGATTGGTTACACCTTCGAATTGACACTACGTGTCATGATTTACTAGCAGTTTATATAAAGTACTTCTGTGAACAGGCATTGAGCCCAGTGTCGACTACGATGGTAGTTTGCGACTGTTCAGACTCACACGTGAGTGCAAATTGCGTACTACAGGCCAGTTAGCAATGGACGCCCGCCTTTTCGGTCGCTTGCATCTACTGTTATGCAGGTATTCCTCTCGAAGACGATGGCCATGCTTGTACCAACCTTTCAGCAGAGGATTACGAGATGAAGTTTTGGAGACGTTAGCGTTTTCTGCTACATATCATTCAGTCTACAATATTCTTGTGGAAATGCATTCAGATCAACACGTCTCCCTAGAACACTTTCTACGCACATATCTTGGCATGATTGCTAATGACGATGATGTACAGGCAATCTACGATGTGCTGTGGACAAAGGACTATGAACATGGAGTTTCACTTTCAACTTTGGAGCAGGATTAACAAATAAAACACAATGATGGGAGTGAATAAGATCTTTATTGTCCGATTAACAAATACAGTTCTTGGAGTACAAGTTACAAGGTGCTTACTGTGACAAACACTTACAATATCATTACACATAAGTGAGGAGATGTACATGACAAGATCGGGATATATCGTTCGGCATTGCATATAACCCGTTGCATAACAAACAGGATACCAAGTTCCCCATTGCTTGTAAACTACATAGTGTAGTACCGCCCCCGATACATTGTTAGATGATAGATTGCTACATGAGAATGATCACATGCAAAGTGTATCAACTTGTGAACATAATACACTTGTATTTTGTCATTACATATAAACATGGCTAAAAAATGTTGTCTTCCCACAGGAAGGAAACAAAATATGTTGTTTTTAACCAACGTGCCACTAATTACAGTGCGCAATAGGAAATATTGGTGCTGTATATAAACTATGCTACAAATGAATAGTGTCCACCCAGTAAAGAACATTTGGTGTCCTTGGATGGACACTAGGATGCACATTACACATCAATCTGGTTTGTAAAGTATTGGTAACAATCGAAACTGTACAAATGTTAGTATTTAAATGTTAATGATGTGCTCTGATATTGTAATGACCATAAGTCGTTTACTATGGTTCAATCACCACCAATGTCACATGTATCTAATAAATAAGTATTCCAATAACAAGACAATCATGCGTGTAATTTCATGTTTTTTCCTAACTTCGATATCCATAGGAAACTGTCATATATTGTTCTCTATCAACAGGATTTAATTTGCGCCGTTTGTGCTGTTGCACAATCATGACGTTTCACCTGAGATTTACAAATGACACGAAAGTCAGCTTTTCGCAACATACGATTAGGTGTAACGATTTGTTTACCTTTATACGTACCCCTGCCCACCTTAAACATATCCTTAAATGTAATCTTCTTTCGTGTACGTTGATTCAGGGTTATACCACGAATTTTAATCACATGGTTCAATTGCCCCGTCGATACTTCCTTTAGTTCGTAACAGTAATGCTTAGGCCCTCCAGAAGTAAATCGACGTATTTCACACCCTGCAGGCACTTCATCTTTTAGCTGACCTAGATAATCACCCAGTGGGAACAATGGTGCTTCATCACGCTAACGTAGATAATACTATCGGTATCACAATACAGGAGACGTGTTATACCGACAGTACTCATTGCCTCATACAGTCGTAGACGTGCCCATGTTGAAAATTTTTTTCTCCGAATCTCAGCCCAAACTGCCTAAAGGCAAAATATCAGTGTCACTCATAACAGGGTAATATTGGACCAGTAACTAAATAAGACAGGTGGAAGTTATCAGCCGTTCTCTAGCCAATCTCAGATTGGTTGTTGCACACTGTCTCCCAAACAAAATCTGTAAGATATAGTTTTCTGGCTGTTTTCAAAAGTAGAAAGACATGAAGACATCATCTTAAAGGAAGACCTGTCGCTTTACTTCTTAACGATATACTTACATTGGCCGACTCTATTTTCTACTTATGTTCAACTTGTAATTAGAGGGATTTAGGGGTCATTTTGTGGTAAGGAATACAAGTGGTTCGGAGCCTACCTTAAAACTGTAGGTCTCGTTCTTAAAACGTTGTCAATCCAATGGCAAGAATATAATAGGGGAATCATACAACTACAATATATGTGTTTTATCAGTATCAGTTTGACATTGTCCGTGAAAACGCCTCACAGATTAAGAGCAATCAAAAGATGCATGCTAGGAATAACTAGTAAGGCAATCAATTGTGGAAAACGATAAGTCCGAGACATACCTAAAGCAACACCTACATAACATATATGATTCAATAAAAAGAACCTAGAAAACATCCAGATACATGCTGGGAATAACTGGGAAGGGAAGCCGCATGTGTGTGCAAAGGCATAAAATGTTAAGTCTGACACATACCTAATGCAATACCTATATAAGACATTAGATTCCCTACGGGAACAAAATATGTCTTGGAAAATCAGTAGATGCATACTAGGTACAACTAGGATATCTGATTCGATTCAAAGACGCAAAACTATAAGTCCGACACATAACAAAACCAACATCTACACAACATCTCCTACGGGAACGAGACAGATTTTGGGGTCGCGTAGGTGCATGTTAGTCATAACAAGGTGGACTTCTGGATTTTATGGTATAAAATGTAAAGTGCATTATATAAGTATAGAATCCATTCCATAAGACATTAGATTCCCTAGGGAAACGAGACAAATGTTAAAAAATCAGTAGGCGTATGTTAGCCATAATAGGAGGACATCCGATTGGATTTAATGCTGTCAAATGTAAAGTCCGTTACGTAACTATCAAGTAATCAGATGTCGCTTTCAAATATTCCACGCTATAGGATATCGTTCTAGCATTATTGCAAAATCAGGTCTTCCTGCCTCTTAAACTTACGTAGCACCTGTTTTTTTCCCAGTACCTTTACTTTATTATTACAATAATACTCATCATAGCATTTCAAACACCATTTCTTTGATAGCAAATACATATTGATGCTGTCTATCTTCCTAATTATACAATGTATACATATGCTACACTTATTTCACGTAATAAACATTTATTTTAGAGATATAACATAACCGACCGAACTTTATAGGTTATCGCTTCTTTTATTTCATAATTCATCAAATAATATCTTACTTTTATCCCAAATTTCCATCTTTTTCTCTATCATATTCTTTTCTAATAAAAGATTTGAAGTCATTCATAAGATAGAGGAAGACTATTGTATATCAACATGTTGCGTCAAGTGGGATCCAAGTATATATGTCCAACCATTCAAGATCGTGATTGCATAGAAAGATCTGATTCCGTATTCAAATATGCATCCACAAAGCCGTAAGATCGTAACAACATAAACACGTTTTCTTCATTATAGACCCGCCAGCCTGATTGATGTTAGGTTACCACAAACGTACAAGGCGACGGTCACACCTAAAAAGGATCCAATTAAACTAAAACAAGGCCCTCCTCCCATTTCTCCCTAAAATCCTGAGGATTGCACGGGTATGACTACTTAATTCTCCATTAAACTCTGAATTTCGGGGGAGAGGAGGGCCGATCCCTTAAATACATCTCTGGTTGCATATACAGAGGGAAACCTACAAATGTGCTAAATTTCGATTTGGAATATTTCAAATAGACTCAAGAAATAAACAATTACTTCTGGAGTAGATAGTAACAGATGGAACTAGACAATTCCGCAAGTATTTGTAGTAAAGACAGAAATTTCTGATAACTTGGACCATAGTTCAGAAGGAAAAGTTTTATTTTGTTTATTGAATTGAATTGATGTATGGCCTTTAGGCAGCTATGGCTCCGACTGGGAAGAGTAGGAGAAAGGATTCGAGAAGGAGTTGGCCAAGTCCTAAGATAAGGTACCATTTATCTGGTGTGATAGTAAAAACCTGGCAAGATTTGTCAGGATGGTCGGCCGCTGGGAACCAGGACCTATCGAATATGAAGCCAAAGTTTTACCAACTGATCTTTTGGTTAACGTAATTTTCTAACACATAATCATAGAAAGCTTCAGCATGTTCCACTAAAGTCCTCAGCACAACTATCTTTTGTAATTTCTTGATGTGACTCAAGCAGGCAAACAACTTCTTGCAGGGGCGAGTGCATTCACCCCGTCCTATTTATTGCACTTGCGAGATAAAGTTCGCTTGAAGCCGTTCTCGGAATTACACATCCCCCAGAAAGTTGATGGTCAAGGTCAAAATTCTTTTTCACTTGTTTTGTCAACCGACTTAAAGAAGTTGAAATAACTTTTCATCATTTATGACCTTCAGAGTTTCTTAGGGTTATAGGAGGTCACCTGTAATTATTTTATTAATATGGTGAAAGAAAAGTGAAAGCAACAGTCAGGGTCTAGTTTCTAGGTACCATCCCGGCATTCGGTTCTTAAAACTGGCGGAAACCTTAGAAACCCTGTCAGGACAGTCGACTTGAGCAGAACTCGACGTTTCCCCGCCACCTCCGTGCTTATCCGAAGTCAACGAACATAACCGATAGTCCACGAGAGCTGGGTCTATTTTATTGGGTTATTAAAATCCTGAACAAACTTGTGATCTTCTAAGGATTTTTGGTAAAGTTAAATGGAACCACTCCGTTCAATGGACTGATTTTTTATTTGAATTTATTTAATGTCTTTAAGCATCTATGACTCAGTCTGGGGAAGGTAGCTGCAGGTTTCTTCCTTAAGTTACCACCCGGCATTCGGTACACAGAAAATATATATACATAGAAACATTCATCCATACACACACAAACACAGACAATGAAAATTAGTCGCTTATCTTCAGTATAGGTACTTGTTTGGTGATGGGAAAAGATTTTCTTTGAGTTGGAGGAAAACTACATTCGTGATCATTACGACCAACCTATGAATCGTGAAGGAAAGACGTTGACAGAAGCTAGTTCTGCGACACCTGAAATCCCGAGGGCATCCAATTTGCAAGAAGGAAATGTGGTTTCTGTAGCTGAATCGAGACAAACACCATCTAGTTCCCGCCCCACCCTCTCCTTTAGTGACCCCCGGAGAACAGAACAGAGACACTGCAAACATAAGCAAGAACTGAAAACATTTCCTCCCTCCCTGTTCCTGCCAATAACAGCGACAGAGAGAGGGGAAAGTGAATCTGAAAAAATCAAGACCAATAAGAAAACAATCTTGCAATGAATAGTGCATCCTCTTCTCCCTCTTCCTCCTCTAACCCAGGAGTTGTCGCCAGAAGTTCCACTGCCGGTAAATTAAGCTCTCTTAGCTGGGACTTTTCAGGTAAGAAGGGATGATTGTGACGGGGTGGGGCGAAATCACTCAGTAAATCCGACAAATGTGTAACCTCTGGGAAGCAGGCACACTTTAGTTTATACGTACAAAATACACGTGGCCTTCGAACGAAAATAAACAACTTTTATGAAAACATTTTAAACAATAACTACCACGCCTTCTCATTAATTGAGACTTGGCTCACCGATAGTCATATAGGTTCTGAACTTTTTGATTCGCGGTATGTTGTGTTAAGAGCTGACAGAAATCTTGCTTCCTATTGTAAGAAATCTGGGGGCGGACTTTTGTTGGCTGTAAATAAAAAAAATCGAGTGCAGCAAGTTTCCTCCCCTAATAACCCTGGTGTAGATTGTATTCTAGCAAAACTTTTTGTAAATAATGTTACTTGTATATTTGTCTGTGTTGTCTATATTGTACCTGCGTCTCCTATTTCAGTATACTAAGACTATTTTTATTTTATATATAGTGTATTACCACCAGAAAGCAGCATTCTCCTAATAGGCGATTACAATATTCCTGAATTGAGAGGAACTGATTTCGATTTTCTTAACTCTACAACAACCTGCCGTGAATTATATAATTTGATGAATTTTTACAATTTAAAATCTTTCAACAATGTTAAAAACATATATGGTAAAACATTAGATTTAGTGCTTTCTTTCACAGTATTGTAACTCATGAACATCCTGAGGATGTTCATCATCCTGCATTATTAGCTGAATTTATGTATACTAAGTGGAACAAAAATATAGCAAAATCACATACAATTGATTACAACTTTTCCAAAGCCAATTATCGTGACATTGCATCAGTTAATTTGAAAAGTGTATCGGATAGCTTAACTGTCGATGAAGCTGTTGACTCTTTCTATAATACATTATATGCCATTTTCGATAAATGTATGCCACGAAAAAGACCTAAACTAAAGTAGCCTATCTGGTTTTCAAATTACTTAATTAAACTAATCAAGAAAAAGACATACCACCGTAGAAAAGGGAAATAAGCAGTCGGAGATGTTAGTTATCACTATAACAAATTTAAAGAATTACGTACCCTTTCCAAAATAGAAATATCTGCAGCATATAGAACGTATTTGCGCAATTGTGAAACTACCAAAAGCTTTTGGACATTCATAAAAAATAAAAGACGAAAGTCAGAATGCAATGTGCTAATTTACGAGGGACAACAATTAAGTGAAGAAACTAACAATTAAGTCAAGGCTATTGCGAATGCATTCATTAAACATTTTCAAGTACCCTACAATATGTCAAAATATAACCTTGATACTTCAACTGAACACAATTGTTCTGAAATTTTAGATAAATTATTTCTCGAACACATTAAACTGAAGGACGTGGAAAAAGCTATTAAAAAACCGAAACCTCAGGCATCTATCGGGCTGACAAAGTCCCATCCTATATTATTAAAGGCTGTTCTGAAATACTAAAATATCAACTGCAAGCGATTTTCAATAAATCGCTAGCAACCTGTGAATTCCCTGCCAAATGGAAACTTGCCGATATCTGTCCCATTCCTAAAAGTAGTGGCACGAGTAATGATATTAACAATTATCGCCAAATTGCCATAATATCTGCACCAGCCAAAGTATTTGAAATTATTATACATGAACGTATATACTCACACGTTCGCTCAATTATCTCGCCTTTCCAATATAGATTCTTGTCAAATACATCGACTGTAAGTAACCTTGTTGAATTCACACATTTTTTAGCTAGACAAATTGATAATAGAGGTCAAGTAGACGTAATTTACACAGACTTTTCGAAAGCTTTTGATATCATTAATCATGACGTCCTACTTAGCAAGCTTGTAACATTCAACTTCTCAGAAAAACTTCGCCAGTTAATAGCATCCTATTTGTGTCACTGTACCGGTAAACACCGTGTTCGTTACAAAGTTAGTATAACCGAGGAATATGTTGTAAATTCTGGTGTGCCTCAAGGATCGAACCTTGGACCTCTTTTGTTCTTATTATTTGTAAATGCTTGCCTGCTGTCATAACATCCTCCAAAAAACTTCTGTTTGCAGATGATTTAAAAATCTATTGTAGTATTTTCTCCGAATTGGACGCGGTCTCCTTACAAAATTATATTAATGCAGTCTCCAATTTTTGTAAAACAAACATGTTATTGTTAAATATTAATAAATGTAGTGTAATGTCATATACGAGAAAAACAAACTATTTGAAATTTGAATACAAAGTTAATGACTCTCCACTAGTTCGAGTAGATTCTATTACTGATCTTGGTGTAACCATTAAATCTAACTTGTCATTCGACATGCACATAAATCGCCTTGTTAGCGAAGCTTACAGGAACCTCGGGTTTGTAATGAGGTTAACTAGCGATTTTTCGAATATTGGTGTCTTAAAAACTTTATATACAGCGTATGTTAGGTCAAAGTTAGAATACGCTGCAATAATATGGGATCCTAATACACAGAAGAACTCTCGGCAAATTGAAATTATACAATCTAAATTTGTACGATTTTTGACATACAAAGAAACTGGAATATATCCTAAATTTG
Source organism: Lepisma saccharinum (assembly GCA_022664845.1). Lineage (NCBI taxonomy): Eukaryota > Metazoa > Arthropoda > Insecta > Zygentoma > Lepismatidae > Lepisma > Lepisma saccharinum. Next base: position 13,557 of record JAGDQP010016768.1, read on the forward strand.
AAAAGTACTTAGACCTGGTAAATAAGTACAGGTTACAATCTCTTGAAAACAGAAGAGTTAATTTTCTCATAACTTTCCTACACAAACTCTTACACAGTAAAATCGACTCAGAAAGCTTATTATCTGAATTAGGGCTGTATGTACCGCATAGAGTGACTCGACCGCGTAATGCTGTCTTCCACCTTTCGGCCCAAAGAACTAAAGCAATGGACATATCGCCTATTAGGAGAATGTGCTCATTATATAATTATATCCTTAAAGAATGTCCTGAGATTGATATATTTAACATAAACATGAGAGAATTCCATTCTTATATAAAATAATGAATACTTTATGTAGAAAATGTCCTATGTGTATGTTGAACACCACAATTAGGCTATTAACCTGTTGTTTTAAATATATATATAAACCATGTGGACAGACTATGTAGTATATCATAATGAGTCTACAACTACCCACATTCAATATTTTTACTGTGAATATGCGATGGTTACAGGATGGAGGGCTACAGGAGCAAGAAAATAAATCACTATTAATAAAGATATGGGCTACTCGAGTACGTTTTTGAGCGATGCTCCACGCGTAGTGTGTCCTTTATAAGTTATTTGACAGTCTTTTGTACTTTAATGAATTGAGAAGTGTGTGGTAAGTATTAGAACTGGACTACCCTGCGTAGGAAAGAGCAGGAGGGTTACTACAGCCATAAACTTAGCGGTTGGTGCGGACACTAAGCTAAAATTAGCGAATTCCTTACCCTCGCATTTAAGTGATGTGTCATCTTTACACAGTGCACCACTTTCCTTTTATTTTTTCGCAAAGTCTGTCGACAACATTCACGACGGCATTCTGTTCTTTAGACCCAAGTTTCGAACCAGTATACACTTCTAAATTACAAACGAATCCACTTCTGGATTCACATAACTCAAAAAATTTTATTCCATATTTATAGGGTTTGCCTTTTATATAAACACGAAAAGAGACCCGCCCTCGAAATGCGCACATTGCTTCATGAATTGTCAGGAATTGATCAGGTTCTGTACAGTTTTTGAAAGTTTGCGTCATGTGAGACTTTTCAGTCTAGTTTGAAAAGTGGATCATAATTTGAATAACTTCTCGGCAGCTGCTTTTCATTATCATTCACGTGAAGCATTGACATTATTGCAAGAAACCGATTTTTTGAAATTCCTATTTTACGCGTAAAATTATTTTCTATAACCGGATGCGTACTCCAAGTGTCCCTCAAAGCAAGTTTCCGAACTAGACACACATGTATTTCTACAGTGAAAAATAATTTCAGTTCGTTTATGGAAACATTCTTTCACGAAGATAGACGCGAATATGGACGAAGATCTCCTTGTTCTTCGGCCTTTCGTATTTCCTGAACATTTCGTATTTCGTATCTGTTTGTTTCAACAGAAATAAGTTAAAAAAATTTCATTGGTTAAAAAAAAACCTGAGAAAATCAATTTCGAAATTATTGCGAGACAATCTGGTATCTAATTTGAAACCTTGGGATCCACATAAACTATGTTTTATTACAGTAGCATTTGGTTCTGTCCAGTTCCGTTTATGCTGGACGCGAGGGCGTTTAGGGACGCGGCGCGATGGTTGAGCACTAGTGCTAGGAGTAGCATCTAGTATTGTTTTTGAGTCACTGTCTGAAGATTCTAAATGTAGTTGCTGTAATATTCCATCGATGTCTAAATTAGCTTCATCGTCCGTTTCAAAAGCATCGGAATCGCTATCATTTATTATTTCAGTAATTTCTTTTGGCGACAATACGCGACTTCCACCAGAATAACGACTTGTCCCTGGGGTTTCCATGACAAAGAACAAAACTGAAGTCAGAATGGGATCACTGATGAAAGCACAAGAAATAATCGAACAACCAAATACTTCCAGTGACTTACACAAACTGGAGAACAAAAAATAGCTTTTCATTTTCTCCATGTGAATGCTCAAAATTTTAGGAAAGGGAAACATGTTACTGCATTTGATTTGAAACGAACCACATGCTTGACCTTTTGACACGAAGGTGATATATTTTCGGGAACGCCATTACGCAGCAATTCTTTTCTTCACTGCGTGCGGAACTCAAGGAAAACCTTGGAAGGTGCGCGACAGGAATTCCTGTCCTCGGGACTCAATTCATTAGAACCACACGGCAGAGATACCTGTTTTGGGGACTCAAAGTGTTAACACATTAATTTGTGGTTTACTGTTAACTCACGTCGCTTTTGCCAACTTGACTAGTTTTAATGTGTATGTATGTATGTGCGTTTGAAAGGTTTTTGTCGTTTCCCAATGCAATTCCCTGCAAAGACAGTGTAGTTTTTAAGGCAGATGTTAATTATGTATAAATCATTTTCAATTCAATCTTCAATATTAACTCGCCCTCGTACGCCTATATCCCGATATGTAGCAAGACGGGGTAAGACCGAAGACAGTCGACTGATCATCTTTTAATCCACACTCGTGTTTATAAGGCACATGACTATTTCCCGTTTGTAACGTTGGGAAGAAGACTAAGGGCTAGTTTTTCATTGTCCAGTTATCTTTCCAGTTAACTAACTACTAGTTAAAGTTAACCTGAACTCTAACTTTAATATCCGTTTTTCATTTGCTTTTTAACTGGTGGTTACTTAACTTTTGATTAGTGGGAACAGTGAGACGGTTGGCAATGGATTTCTACTATTTCGCTATCTAGGGAGTTGTTCAGGAATTATGAAAACAGTAGAATAGAGGATAGCGCAGTAAGTTTTAAACAAAATACACATCAAATTCGCTAGTTTCTGAAGTAAGAAATATGAATGATGGCATTAAGAGATTTGTGGAATAAAGAAATAAGGTAGTAAACACACATATGTAAAGAGTTGAGTTACTATCTAAAAAATACGTATATGTGACGCCGACCTGGTAGCCGTGTGGGTTGGGGGGCTACGTAAGCGACTCGAAGGTCCCGGATTCGAATACCGGCTGGTGCATGGATCTGAATTTTAATTAGCATCGCATTCACAATCGTGACGGACCGAATTCAGTTACTAAAAATCGCCCATACAAAATTAAGTTACAAAGTTTATTTTTTACGTAGGCGTGACGGTTTTAGATCGCTGGTCCGCAGCTTCCGTGCTATATGTAAGGCTCTATATGCTTTATTTCCTTGCAAACAATTACCACACACACTTCTATAAACACCTACCGGCAACCCAGCTTCCAAATAGTGCTACGAAAAGCTAT
>JAGDQP010016768.1:17193-31569 GCA_022664845.1 Lepisma saccharinum
TGTACTCAAGAATTTTGGGGGTTACACATTGGGTGGTCTAACAGAATTTCTGTATTTATATACTTCACAGTAATTATAAAAAAACATACAACAGGTAGTCAGCGAAGTTCATGTATTTCATGAAATTGAATATGAATGTTTAAACTTTTTTTTTGTTACCCGCAACTAGTACTCTCGCAAGGAAAAAGGGATATGGTAAGGTGAAAAGTAGGGTAATGTTTAATAATTTTATTATTGTTTTTCATTATCATTTTATGAATATTATGTTTGCTTCATAATCATATGGATCAACTTCACTTTCGGAACCCCTGCGTTCGCCAGCTACTGATCAATGTGTACGTTCTACACTACTCATTCCCTTGTAAATAATTCACGAAGTGGGGTAAAGGAATCATCTTGTTTCCATTGGCTTTATTATTTGCTGGGTAAACTTTACTTAATGACCCACAAAAAGATGTAAAATTTTCAGCACAAATGTAAGATTTCCAGCTGAGTGGAAGTGTTGAATTGCAAAATTTAACGAGCTTCGAGTAATGGAAGTATGAAATGAGAGCAAAAATTAGTTGGGACTGTTTATGTGGTTGCGTGTTGGGAATCAGCACATGGAGTATATGACAAACGTCATGCGCATCGCGTATAATGAACACAATTTTGTAACCTGACCTTAAATAATCGTATTCACTCACTCGACACGTACATGATTTTTCGTAGAAAAGTAGTGTAATTCATAAATCGAAGTGTCGCTATTAGAATTCACACGCCGCCATGTTTGTGTGTTGACCAACTGGATTGAGTATTTAACGAAATAATAATGACACTGCTTTTCGTGACACTTTTCGTATTTCTGGCACTAGGAATTTCAGTAATAATTATTTGCAAGGGAATGAGTGGTATAGTTTGTACACATGGGTCAATAACTTGAGGAAGCTGCCAATCATCAAGTAAAGATGATCGTTTTTCTATTATCATTATCGTTTGGGGAATATTATGAGTGTCTCACAATCATATGGATATACTTTACTTTCGGGATCACAGCTTCCGTCAACTACTGATACATGTATACGTTCAGCACCACTCATTACTTTGTAAATAATTCACACATAAATTCTAGCTACAACTAGAAATCCAAAAAGCGTTTCTAAATATCATGTGTTATTATTATTTTGTTAAAGAAGCACTCGTGTTGATCAACTCATACAAATATGGCGGCATGCGCAAGAATACTAACGACCTACTTAATATTCATACTTCATGTTATGAATGACACGTATTTTGATAGAAAAATCACGGACACATGTCGAGTAGCAAAGGCAGTTAAAGTTACCTTACAACATGTTTTCATTATACGCGATGCACCGCACCTGCCTTTTAACGTTCACTCAATGTGCACTCTCAACTCGAAATCAAATAAACTCCCAGACACTGTTTTTGCTTTTTCACATTTGCATCACTACAACCTTCTTTATATTTTCCGTTTCAATGCTTACACACAAATTGAAAATATTACATCTCTTCTGTAAATTTTACATTTTTGGAGCTCCAAAAGTAAACATCGCGTTTCAACACCACACACTTCCATCATTCTTGTAACTTTTACATTTTGAGGGAGTGCAAACACAAACTGACTTCATGCCCCAGCCAGCACAAAACAAATTTTTTCGTACCGCACCTAACTGAATCTGAATTTAAAAAAAAAAGATGTTAACAAGTTGGGTAGAAGAACTGTGATGTTTTCTTTATGTGTTCTAATACAATTCTATCATCCTCTTCATCGGAAGAGGATGAATCTGAACCCATATGCAACATCTTTCACAGGTGGCAATTGCCAAACTTTTTTAAAATCTCCAGTTAGCGCGTTAACTGGAGGTAGAAGTACGGGTTAATTTAACTACCAGTTTGCTCAGTTTAACTGTTGGTTATGCCGTAACTAGACATTGAAAAACGGGTAAACCACCAGTTAGAGTTTAACTGTTAGTTACTAGCTAACCTGTACTTTAACCAGACAATGAAAAACTAGCCCTAAAGGCGATAAGGAAACATGTCAACGACTCCTGTGGGCCACGGTGGCTCAGTTGGTAGTGCGCTCACCTCTGGGACTAGGAGTCGTCGGATCGATCCTTGCTCATGCCATGTGGGCTTTGTGGTGAACAAACACCGTATGCGTGGGTACTCCCGTTTCGTCCCACTTTCTTCATTCCACTAATTCATCCCATCATCATCCATACGGCCTGAGCCATAGTTGCCTAAAGGCCTTCAGTTCAGTTCAATGTAAAGGACTCCATCTTTCAACTAGGAATAAAAGGAAATAGTTTCATAGCACGAGAAAGAAACGTTCAAGGAAGGACTGAAATATAGTTGTAATAATAGTGTTTAATTTGTTGTTTATGTGAATATTCATATTATTTACTACAAAACAGAGCTATTCATACAAAAAGTCCGTTCTTTTATTTGAGAGTCTTAGTGATTCCGCCAGAACCTCCCTGCGGGGGTATGTTTACCCCCAAAGTCTCGACCCCCCGCCCAACTTTAAAATTTTTGCTATGAAAAATCGATAGGAACCGTTCAAAACTTCACTTACAGTTTACACCCTCCCAATTTTGACTTATACACTCCCCCAAACTGAAAATCCTGGTGGAAACCCTTGATTTTCCTCTCAATTTCTCTCGTGCGTTTTAGAGCCATCCACTAAAGCACAGGCAGGGCTGCTACAAGCGGTTTGCTCCGGTCCATTTCGAGCTCTGATTGTTACTCTCATCTTTCCCATATATTAACATTTCCCTGATCTCGGAATTTGTGTCCCTTAAAGTTTGACCCTCCTTCCCTTTTCTTTTCGTAGTATCTTCATCGCTAAAACGAGGTACCGCAAGGATACAGAGGCATGGACAAATTACTGGAGAGTGGGGAGGGAGCAGTGTACCCCAGTCGCTGTTTCAAGAAGGCAAAAGAGCTTGGCAACAGTTTTTTTTTTTAAATATGTTTAGTTTTTTTTAAATACAAACAAAACAAAAGGAGACTCTATATTCAGCAAAAAAATGAAGAATATTCAGAAATAAGATTAAATTCTAGATAGGTTCAAAAGGCGCTATACTTGGCGCTAAGCGATAAATAAAAAAAATGTGTCGTTAAAAGCCTTCAGAAGGCGATAGATCTAGCGACAAAAGCGCTAAGTTGGCATTGCTGCATGATTGTGTCCTGCGTGACTAGTGGCAAGTTATAATCCAGGCGCTCTGCTGCCTGCTGCCCTCTCGAAAGATTTTGTGGTAACTTGAACAGTAAAGAACAAATAATTGATTTGCATTGTGCTGCCATCTCTTAACAAATGAACTAATGTTTCATCAGCACTGTTTCTAGAATTTATACGCTGATGGCGCTGAGAGTGTAATAACCTCATGACATTGAATAACAAGGTTAGTAGTGGATATGTGGAGGGGGATGGAGTAAAAATCGCCTGGGCGCGTGTTGCGTTAGAGAGAGAGAGAGAGAGAGAGTATGAGAGAAAGAGTGCGCGCGCGTGTGTGTGGCTAAACGATGTATGTATTGTCATTATAACCAATTGGCGGGTAATTAAAAAAATAAATTACCCGATTTTCGGATATTTTGGAGGGTAATGTAAAGATCGGGTATTTTTCGGGCAATTAGAAAACGTATAATTTAAAAAATTCTTAATGTCTCATTCACTTAACATATCACCCAGTAAATACAATCCACGATTGGGTGTTGTTTCATATAACAGATTTCGGTGTATGAATATAGGGTAGTGTTAACAGTATTCTTTTTTCTTTAGAACAAGGGAAGGACAACTCGGGGCTCTATTCGACCCATATGAGAAAGCGCCGCCAAGTGGCTTCGGGAGAGAGAAACTGGGTACTAAACTAAACTCTTGAGAAAAGAGAACACAAGATGTTCCAACAGGACCTTCCCTTTCATTTTGAATCCGAAAAGGAAGATGCGAATGTTTGATAACAAAGCTAGGCGTAGACACTAAATACCAACATATTTTTAAATAATAAAATTCGGTCCAGTAAAACGGCTGGGTTACTGAACACATCTTTTATGAAACTATTTTAATAAAGAAAAATATTTTTTTGACAAGGCTGATTATACGGTAATAACACAAAAAGAAACTAAAGCGTAACAGTTTCGGAAGTATACCACCTCCTTCTTCATACTCCACTATATAACATAGACAATTATTTATACTTTCGAAACTGTTACGCGGTTAGTTTCTTATTGTGTGATTTAAGTATAATCAGTCTTATCTCAAAAGCTGTGATTTTCTTTATTGAAGATGGATTGAAGATATATCCAGAAGTTGATTTCGGAGGGAGGGAGATCCGAGTTCTGTCAGGGTGTGAAATTTACATAAACTTCATATAATTTGCCAACAAAATGAAACTAATTTCAGAAAAAAAAATCTGAATTTTGCGAGGGGACATGCGGACACGTCTAAGAATATTATAACAATACACGTCTAAGAATGCATTGTTATAATAATTATTTTAAACATATAGATTACTTCTGTTCTATATTAAGTGATGATCAAGAAAAACATTATTTTTCTGGTCGTAGTACTTTATGCCTGAATTTACATTAATATGAAAATCAACAACTAATTTTAGATCATTATTCATAAAGAGGGTATTTTGGTTGAAAATCGGGTATTTTTTGTGACACTGGGTGGTGGTAATCTGTTTGGTGGACATTGGCAACCCTGGATTATGTGAACTAAATAGGCCGACGAGTTATTGGTAAATAGAAGATTTTGTTATCGTCCATACTTTATTGAAAAAAAAAATGAAATTTCATAAAATTAAATGACGTGTCCCAAACTATCCTACCAAGATTGAAAATCAGTAAAGAGCACAGAAGAGGAGGAATTTACACGATAACATGTTCAATGCTGATTGCTGGCGCTTACCATACTGCTTTTTAGGGGTGTTCCGTATTGAGATTGTCATACCACCTTTCGGTATGTTTTGGATACCGACAATTCTCGATATACCTAAAAATATCGAAATACCAAAAACAAATTCCGGATTTTACCGAATTATATTGAGCGATAACATATGGAAGTACTCATGAATGGGTGGGTCCGGACTTCTAACCTGGAAATTCCTGTTTACATGTAAAAATAGTATAATTTTAGCCGTGTTATTTATACTTACGGTACAATTTACACCCAGACCGACTTTAGAGTTGAAGTCCCCCTCTGAAATTAATTTTTAGATAACCTGTCTGGAAGTACTGAATGGAACCGAACGACATCGGAATGTACTAACAGTGGAAAACAGATAAGTAATACCGAAACAAATGTGATTGTGGCAAAAAAGTAAAATTAATTGTACAGGAGGTAACAGCACTATGGCTTACGCCCGTTCCAAGTGACTTCCGTGAATCGCACACTAGACTCGAAAGTGTAAGCGTGGAATTTGCAATTAATTAACCTCTATAATAGTTCTATAATGTCATAATTTTGCCTGAATTTTTCGTATAATAATAGTGGTTCTGAAGATTATAAAAAAATTGTATACAGCGAAGTAGAAGTGGTGAGGATTTTGCTCTTTTTTTCCTTTTTCTCAAATTTTTTGTGAGATATGAAGCTGACACTTTTAGGATTTGTTATTGGGGATGATACGCAGGTATCCTAAAACTTTTGTTAAAATCGGACGAATGATAGGAGAGATAATTAAATTTGAATTTTTGATTATTTCTTATTGTAATCCGCCATTCCACAGCCGCCATGTTGTTGTACTGTTGCAGTTCGCGTCTCCCGCCCCGCACCGGTCGTACCGTAGAACGTAATGTGGTAGGATAAATTTATTATTGAATTTTATTAAGAACACCATTTTATTTTTAGGGTGGGAATAATTATTTAATTTTGACGGAGAATGGTCGTACATTTATCGTCAGCACAGACCGAACGTTTCCCGTGACTTACATGCTGAAGACCAACTGTAGAATTATTATTCCTTCGACATGTTTTGATGTTTGGGACTATGAACTGTTTAAATTTTGAAGAATTTCCTCGAAATTTACTTTTACTCAGAGTGGATGAAGTAAAGACAAAATTAATTGAGAAAGACGATAAAGCAGAACCAGATAATGAGTGAATTTACTTTTAAGAACTTTGAACATATGAACTTATAAAAGTGTTTTGGTTTACATGAAATATGTAACTAATTAAGTGTTTATCTGATTGCAGAATGTTGCGCAATACTTACCACTTATATTAAACTTTTTTGTCGCACCTTCATTTTAATCTTCACAAAGCATTTTATTTAAAGTTTTGAATAGAGCATAATTGATATTTCATTATTGTATCTTTTCCCCATATGTTTTATGCTGCAGACAAGCTGAGACTTGTTTTCTTTGAATTTTCTTTCTTTCACATTTCTAATGGAATAGTAGGAAAAGATGAATCTTGTTGTTTACCCAGGTGTTCAGTGGCCTAGTTGAAATTTAAACCATTAGTCTTGCTATAACCATGGCACAGAATGGCAGTGAAAATACCATTGTTAACTTACCGGTAAATTCATCTTCTTTGCCTGCAAAACCTTGCTGTGAATGCCGATCAAAGTGGGTTGATCAACCTTGTATACTGAAATCAATTCGTAATTGGAACACTAAAGACATTCTTCTCTGTTCACATGTGCATTTCGGAACAAGGAGAAAAGTGAACATAAGTGTATGGGATATTTGATTCGTGGAACAGCGCTAAGTGAAGAGAACCGTGTTCAGTTTTGGAATGATAGTATTTATCGAGTGTAATTAAATCCAAAGAATATAGATGAGATATTTAATTCATATGTAAATACACATCCTGGATCTAATCATTTAAAAGCAAACTTTGAATATGGACATCGTTTTCTATTGGGAAACAAAATAGTGGAACTACGTGAAGAACTGATCATAAAGAGCAGATTTGGTGCACATGACCAGAAAGATTGTGATTAGTTAAAACCACCTGCAGCATTTTGTGAAACCTGTATTTTTATTTTACTGGTGTTCAAGGTGAGTTACGAAAGTTTGATGTGGTGCAAAAATCTGCTAAAGGATAGATTCTGTATTACAGAGGAAACAGCGTTACGTGCTGTCTTGTTATTATGTAAATTTAAAGGCGAAGTTCACGATGTGACTGATACTTTTCTTCCACGCAGAACTGAAAGAGATTCTAGAGCTTCATCATTATTAGTTGAAACTAAAAAGCTGAGTGGTTTACTGTGGTGCAGGAATCCATTAAAAGACAATTTATTATTACATATAAAAAGCTAAACGTGCTGTCTTGTTATTATCAAAATTTAAAGGCCACGTTCATGATGTGACTAATACTTTTAACCCACCTAAAAGTGAAAGTTCCCCTTCATTGGACAATGAAAAGTAAGAAGTGGATTGGTTCCCACCACCAACTGCAAGAATATACTTATAACAGCAGCAGATAAACCTGTTTTAGTTCGTCATGTCTTCGCAAAGCGTATTGTGGTGTGATGAGACTTGCTTATCAAACAGTTTTTTTTCTGGTGTGGAAGAAGCCGAACGTGCAGCCTTAGCTTTCCAACATATTCAAAATTGGTCTCCTAGTTCTTCGTTAGTGACTAGTTTTGATTGTCCTATTGAATCTTCAGAGACAGTGGTTTTAAAAGTGATTCTCAGAGTTAATCAAACTTTGTTTTATTAAATACTGTTGAAAGTTATTCCCATAGTGGGAACAATTTCTTGAATCAAACTTTGTTTTCTCTTATGGTGATTCCAAAAATGAATCTTTACTAACTTTAAAAAAATCTTCTAAATTAAACCCTCATGGTGTTGAAACTAAGTGATGGAAAACCTAATATTCCGTTTTGTCAGTGCGGGGATTAATGTTATTGAAGAACTTTTTGTATTTGAGAAGCCATATACAATTTTAATTGCCTTATTACGCCTTTAATCTGTGCAGCGTGCTTCCACAATATTGCTAACCAATAAGCGCATGCTTGTTTCAGTTGGGACTTGAATGAAGTTGAACGTGCTGAATTTTTGAATGATCGTACTTGGAACGCAGTGCTTAAACCTACTAACTTTATGTAGATATATAATGCTTATTTAACAAAGCATGAAAATTGTGGTGAATCCAGAACTGTGGTTTTCGAATTTGGATTACGAAACTTACTTCAAAGTAAAGTAGAAGAGGTAAGAGATAAACAAATTTCAAAATATATATTATATGGTCCTGAAAACACTTTGTCATTTGAACTGTAGTGTCAAAGAAAGAAAAACGATGGAGTGTACTTTCTGCAATGCTTTGATTATTTTAGTCATATATATTAGAAACAGTTAAAACTTATATACAACAAAATTCAATTCCTTTTAGCGGATGTACATTAAACATTACTCACTAGTGTATCAGTGGAATACTAGATCTGTTATATCAAGACATTTAATAAATCATATAAACGATCATAAAACATTTGCTGATTATTATGACAACTATAAAAACAAGGAAATTTAACTATTTCAGTGAATACGTTTTTAAGAAATGTAGAATTGTTTTCCAAGATATAGAATTTATTGGACAAGTAATTCCAACTATCATTGGACAATTTTTGCAGTAAATCGTTAGTTTATTCAATAGAATATATTATTGATATGCAAGGGTTTAAAATATCATCCCATGTTTTTTAACGTGTTCAATTTTTTTCAGAGAAAATTTTTCTTAGCCCTTAAATGCGAAACAATTAAAATATTCAACTGATCCTGCTCTAATTTTCATTGTATGGTAAAATTTCCATGTGAAATGGTAGAATTAGCAACAAACTATCAAACCAGTGTGAATGGTTAACTGAAATTTTTCATGGATTATCATGGGATAATTCAAAACGTTATACTATAACTCATATTCGTAGAATAATTGCTCAACTCTGCGAAGTTGATGCGGTATTCTTTTGTAAAGGTACTGAAAAACTGCAATGGATTCAAAAGGTGTTAAAGAATGTAAATGGTTGTCCTTCGCTTACTTTATTAAATTTTAATGTCAATGTGAAGTGTTGTGCTTACCATATAGCTAAGCAAGTGAACGGTTGCGCTTTAAGAAATTGTGTGCAGCTTCAATACTGGTTAAACTTACAGGGCTCAAAACTTATGGAGAACATTTTCAAAATAAAATTGTAATTTTGTTGTTATACATACAATGCTGTATTACTACTTTTACAAGTATGAAATAAATTTGTGAATATTATAAAAAGCTCATTTTTATTTACATGTAGTATATGTATATGATGATGATAATACTTTAAAGTATAGGATGATAATACTTTAAAAAATATTTAGAGATAAAATATATTAGTAGAATATGAATTAGTTTTCTTTTGAGGAAATTTGAATGATATTTTAATTTCTTAAGAAAAATAGTTGAAATACTTCTATTTTACAAGAAAAGTTTTAAGTAAAATATTTTGTTAAAATAAAAAATAACTTACAGAAAATTTTGCTGAAGTAAGATAATTTAAAGTAAGTTTTGTTTAACTAAAATTTAATCTACAAATAATTACTAAATAATAAGAACTTTGTTAAAGTAAAAATAAATAAGTTACAGAGAATTTCGGTGAAGTAAAATTATTTAAAGTGAGTTTTGTTTAACTAAAATAATATTTTGTAAAATACTTGATATTTTTTATTAAACTTTTGTTTAACTAAAATATTTAACTTAATATTTTGTAAGTATTAACTAATATTTTTTAAAATTAAATAAAATTATTTCCACAAAATTTAAGTGGGAAATAATTATTTTCTTAAAATCTAATTGAACTGAAAATAAAATAACTTAGAGTACGTTTTGTTTAAGTATAACGAATAAGCTAAGCTGGAACTTTTATTTTGCAAATTAAAACTTTTAAAAAAGAAAAACTGTTTAAACGAAAATAAGTTACAGAAACAAAATAATTGAAATAAAAATTAGTTAAGTGAAAATGATTTACTAATGATTAAACTTGAAATTTTAATTTCACAAAACGAAAGATTGGTTTGGAAACGCTTTAAGAATTAGTCAGTAAATAACAAAAATTTCCTTAAAGTAAAAATAAATAACTTACAGAAAAAAATAAGCGAAATAAAATTTTGAATAAGTAAAAATAATTTGTTATTTATTAAACTTGAAATCTTAATTTCACAAAACTAAAACTTGGTTTTAAAACTTATAAAAATAACTTAGTAAATAACAAAAAAATTGTTAAAATAAGTTTTAACACTTAGTTGCAACTTTAGAAAAAAATATTTAAATATTCTTAGATGTATATAATTAAAACCTACTACTAATAATTTCACAATGATTCATCATACGTACGTTCACATTTGTAAAATTATAATAATAATTAAGAAAATTGAAAAGAAGTTAATATTACTAATGACTTGCTTGGAGGTTAAAGAAAATGGAAAATTTGTGATCTATATAACAAAATATAATATTGTTCGATAAGGTAATTGAGCTCGCTGCTTCCACATTCACTATTATTTTACGTTTACGAACAGAAGTGTCTATTCGATTGTTCACTTTTGCTTTGTAAAAAGATCTTTGGTAAGAACAGGGTTCGAACCTCTGTTACCCACTTTCAATACTCAGAAGTCTGATACCGTTCCACTGGACTAGCGCCCTTAGCTGAAGCTAAATATCCAGAAATACCATTACTATTTTCAGTGGCCGGTTTTTCAAAACTTTTGGAACAGTACTACTACCTAGGTAGTCTCTACACTATTAATGTCAATTAGCTTCACAAGTTCCTGTTTCTCAAACTTACGGTTGTAAAATACTAGCTACAAGTCCACGGACTATTATTACAAGTGAATGTGACTAGTATTACTAGTTATTCTGTTTCCGGACATAAGAGTGTTGTTGTCTACACTTGTAACCCACAAGTAAATTTCCACAAGTATCTGCAGACGTGTAGCGTATGTAGATGGATCGTTACAAGCCAAGATTAATTTTTACAGGAAAGTATAATTGATAAGAGAGTTTGGAAATGGAATTACATGCATACAGTTTTCAAATTAAAAGAAATATTAATATGGTGTGCTTCAACCTCACTCTAAAAATGCAATGTCTTTCAACCATAAATATTCATCGAATAACTGTGATGCTGTAGTCAAGCCAAAATGCACTTATTTAAAATATATTATTATTATAGTCTCAATAAAATATGTTAGTAATTTTTCTGACTTCAATATTGTGTATCATTTTCAAGGAATTTTGATACTATAAAGTATTTTGAGAGGTTGTCTTAAGGATCTAAAATCTGAAATCAAATCGTTAATAATTTCTAGTACATAACATTTCTACAATAGAATAATTGTTTCCAGTTAATTTGAATCTAAAATTATTTGTAATCAATTACTAAACCTTATATTGAAAGTATGTGTCTGAAATATTTAACTGTGGCAAGTCTTGATTAGCCTAAAATGCACGTAGGTATTAATTTATTTCTAAATATACAGTTCATTATCATATTTCAAGTAAACATGTACAATAGATAACTTTTCATTTGAATTCTAAAACGATTTCAACTTTACTCAATTTTGCAATATAATAATGTTTTTCCTGTATTGCCTCATTGTAATATGGGTTAAAGAGAAGACAATTGGGTTATATCTGTTTCTAAGGTAGAGTAGAAAGTTGTTGTTTGTTTTGTCTAACTTTGGTTGGCTTGCAATTTATATATGTAATTCTTTATGACTATCTAACAAGTAAAGTACCCGAAGTGAGGACTCGAGTTGCTCATCAAGTGATACCTTAAATTGAAGCTAGTGACGAGTATAGTACACCTGTGAAATCCTAGGTGCAGAGCTCCAGAAATAAAAAGGTTATGGCGGGTCAAAGTTCAAAGAGAAAGCGAATTGTACTGAAACAAGTAACAACGAAAGGCAGAACAAAAGTCAGAAGGATATGGTTTTGAATGAAATGCGATTCATGTGAAGGAAAGAGGCACGTACAAAGTACTACACATTGATACAATCAATATCTAAGTCGTCAATGAAGGCGTGTGATAAGCAGATACTTTGCTCACAATGAGCACACTTGACAAAAGAGATGTTCCCACATGAGGTCTTGTAACACTCGTCGCGTATATTAGAATCAAAACAATAATCCAATGGAGACATCGAGGGCTCGGGTTCCTCATCCAAGTAGCCGCTTTTGTAAAACGCAAACCTGATCATGTTGCGAAATCGTGAGGCGCTGAATTGGAAGAGTGAAGGACTGCATTCGTAAAATGTTATCCCGATGCCAGAGATTAATTTCCGAGGAAGCGATAACTGTGTCAGTAATGAACCTGATAAATGATTTATATGGACGGAAGAAGTAAACGTCAAGTGGTTGGATGAAAGCAGTGCAACCACCAGGAATTAAACGTTTGAACAGTGTTATATGATTAGGGCATAATTCATTTGATACGTTATCATCCTTATTTGCACTCCATGAATCAAGCAAAAGCAAGACTTTATCACGATCGGCAGGCAGGGTATTCCAGAATACAGAATAAAACTCTTTTAAATCATTTTTGTTCATGTTTGCAGTCTTTTCTGGATGGGACACTATGTTATCGGGATCTTTTTGCTTATTTCCTGGAAATTGACCACTGGATTCGGATACAAGAACGTACATCGGATGCAATATTTCACCATCCATGGAAATAACCGGCATGATCATATATGAATGAGTAGTAGCACTGACTGATCCAAATGCACCTCTTACAACCACCGTAGTTTTAGTCCTATGAGTCCTGTGTGCATGGAGTTCCTTGTCAAATCGACTTTGATCAGCATTTAATACTTGACGAGGACTCAGGTCTTCTAGTAACATAAGTGTTTTCATGGACGTAATAAATGTCGTAGATAAGTGATTTAATTCAGCCTCTTTTGATTTCCATGTTTTGCTAACCCTATGCGTGATAGAACGACTGACGATATTGTTTCTCTTTTTAAAATTAGACAGCCAGTGACGAGATGCCTTGAATTGTAGAGTATTATCCGGATCTAGCTCTTTACTTATCTGAAGAGCCCAAAAGCGAAGAGTCCTGTCGTGTATAATTGCACATCTCTCGACCATTTTTTTGAATTTATCGTGAACTGCTGCATTAAGTTTCTTATAACTGGGTTTTTGCCTTTTTTTCTCATATTCAAAGAGGATGTTTTTCGATTGAATTAATCTATACTGTGACTTGACAGATGAAAATTTCCTTCGTTTCTTTTCCGGGTTCTCATTGTGTGTCCAAAACATGTAAGCTGCTTCTTTATAATCATCGTCCAAGATGTGTTTTTTTTTTGTTTTTTTTTTTTGGCGAAGGCTGATATACTTCACTTGAAGAAGCTACTGGTGTCGGAGACTCTTGATGTGTTGGAGAACCTTGCGATGTACTTGGCATTTCCTCATCAAAGACGTCATCACCGTAGTCTCCATCATCGCTTTCATCACTGTCATCAGCAAATCCAAGAGTTCTAACTTCTTCTATGATTTCCATCTTGTCCTCAAGTATCTCCACTATTTGTTTGTACAATGAATCTTCATACCTATTCATTCTTCTATTAACAAATCCATATTTCTCATACAGAGCATGAACGATAGCACCTGCTTCTATTTTCTGGAACGAAAAGAAAAAAGAACTTTTATTGACACCAATCACAGGAGCAAACATGCACAAGGACATTCATACACGAATAAAAGAAAGCGGGATATCAGGCAGAGAGAGGGATATCATTCTACACATTACATTAATTGGGAACAACTTACGACGTCTTACCATCGGGATAATCAGCAAAACATGGACATTACAAGCAGCTAAATTCGCTTTCTATTTGAACTTTGACCCGCCATAACCTTTTTATTACTGGAGCTCTGCAGCTAGGATTTCACAGGTGTACTATACTCGTCACTAGCTTCAATTTAAGGTATCACTTTATGAGCAACTCGAGTCCTCACTTCGGGTACTTTACTTGTAAGTTGGCTCATCTTTTCGTTTATTATCATGCGAATACGATTTTACTTCACTATACTTTTTGAGTTGAAAAGCATGACTCATTTTACGAAGATATACATTTTGCACGAATTAGAGTCCTCCAAATCCAGGTCCGCACAAGCCCCGACCGGTACGTGCGACTCCTACAACATTTAATTCTGTTCGGCCCGCAGTCCATCCCAGGGCGGGCCCGTGCAGACTCCTACCCTGTTCTGTTCAGTCCGGCCTGCAGTCCATCCCATGGCCAGACCAGAACGGCTGGTCCGGTCAGGCCTCTAACCCGTTAACTTCGCTCCGACCCGCAGTCCAACCCAAGCCCAGACCAGTCCGACTCGGCCCGCCCAGACCCCTACCTCGTTAAGCTCCGTTTGGCCTGCAGTCCACATGTAACTTTCCAGCC